>PVKP010019054.1:0-43118 GCA_004027715.1 Plecturocebus donacophilus | reverse complement strand
ATGAGGAGCTGCGATCCCCAGTAGGAGGAGAGGCATTCTGATTTCGGGTGTTCTCAGCCTTTTTGCACTGGTTTCTTCCCATTTTTGTAGATTTATCCACCTGTTGTCTTTGTAATTGCCGACTTTCAGATTGGGTCTCTGAGTGGACGTCTGGCTTGTTGGTGATGGAGTTTTTTCTGTTTCTTAGTTTTCCTTCGGGGGGTGCCCCTTCCCCACAGAGCTGGGCCTTCCCGGGTTCAGCGGTGCTTGCTCTCAGTCCTCAGCACTTCCAATTGCTGTTCTCCTTGTGGGGATGGGACCAGCCGAGCCCAACTAAAAGGGCATCCAGTCCCGTACAATCCGCACCGAGAAGCACCGCTCCGGCCAAAAGAGTCGCACTGGCGACCCGTTTGGCTCCCTCGCTGGGAATCTTCCAGTCCGTGGGCATCAAATATTGGTCTGCATTTGCGGTGTCCACTCGCTCTCTGCGCCCTCACCACGAGCCACAATCCCGAGCCGCTGCTACGCGGCCATCTTGGATCTCTCTCCGCCCGGTGATGAAGTTTTTCTGTTTCTTAGTTTTCCTTTGGCGGATGCCCGTTCCGCACAGAGCGGGACCTTCCCGGGTTCGCTGTGCTTGCTGTGAAACTCTCAGTCCTCAGCGCTTCCAATTGCTATTTTCCTTGTGGGGATGGGACCAGCCGAGCCCGTCCGTCCCGTATACTGTGTACTGGGAAGCGCCGCACCGGGCGCCGGCAAAACAGCCACACCGGCCAAAAGAGTCGTGCCGGCGACCCGTGTGTCTCCTCTGCCGGGAATCTCCCAGTCTGTGGGCAACAAAAATTTGTCGGAAAGTGCGGCGTCCACTCGTTCTCTGCGTTTTCACTGGGAGCTACATTCCTGAGCTGTTGCTAATCAGCCATCTTGGATCTCTCTAAGAAATACATTTTCATTTCACTTAGGTAAATACCTAGGAGTTAGAATTGCTGGGTCATATGGTAGACATGTGTTTAATTCTATAAGAAACTACCAGAGTTTTCCAATATGGTTGTACCATTTTACACTCCTATCAGCAACATATTGGAATTCCAGTTGTTTTACAGACTCAACAACATTTGGTCTTTCAGATAAGCCCTTCTAATGAGTGTCAAATGATATTTCGTGGTTTAATTTTCTAATGTATATTGAATGCCATTTCCTGTACTTTTTACTTTGTTATTATTATTATTATTATTTTCTTTGAGATGGAGTTTCGCTCTTGTTGCCCAGGCTAGAGTGTAATGGCACGATCCTGGCTCACTGCAACCTCTGCCTCCCAGATTCAAGTGATTTGCCTGCCTCAGCTTCCCGATTAGCTGGGATTACAGGCATGTGCCACCATGCCCGGCTAATTTTTGTATTTTTAGTAGAGATGGGGTTTCTCCATGTTGATCAGGCTGGTCTTGAACTCCTGACCTCAGGTGATCTGCCTGCCTCGGCCTCCCAAGCTGCTAGGATTATAAATGTGAGCCACCACACTCGGCCTCTACTTTGTTATTGATATGTCTTCTTCTGCAAACAACTCTCAACGTTTTACTCATTTAAAAAGTTTGATTGCTTGCTCTTTGATTATTGATTTGTAGGAATTCTTTTTTTTTTTTTTTTTGACACTGAGTCTTGCACTGTAACCCCAGGCTGGAATGCAGTGGTGCGATCTCGGCTTACTGCAACCTCCGCCTCCCAGGTTCAAGTGATTCTCCTGCCTCAACCTCCCAAGTAGATAGGATTATAGGCACCTGCCACCATGCCCAGATAATTTTTTCTATTTTTGGTAGAGATGCGGTTTCACTATGTTGGCCAGGCTGGTCTTGAACCCCTGACCTCGTTCATGATCCACCTGCCTTGGCCTCCTGAAGTGCTGGAATTACAGGTGAGAGCCACCGCGCCAGGCCAGGAATTCCTTATATATATATTGTTAGGTAAATGTATTGTGAATATTTTTCCCCAGTGTCTGGCTTGCCAATTCATTTTTAATGGTACCTTTTGAAAAACATACATTTTAAATTTTGATCAAGTACTCTGGTTCTTCAAGCTAGTAAATTGGATAGTTTCTCACCAGTTTTTCTGTCCTGGGGCCTGCCCTCAGGCTAAAAACCATAAAACTGGAATGTTGCTCAGTATCTCTCCCTTCTAAGCATTGATGTCTATCATCCGCTTGGTTTTGGTTGCTCTCCAGGACCTTCAGGGAGTTATCCAGAGCTTATAGCTATTTTCTCCTGCAGTTGATCTAATAGGATCTACTCAATCATTACCAAGTCTTTTCCTTTAAGTATTTTGCCTTTTACATTTAAATCCATAGCTCATGTACAATTTATTTTTGTATAAGTATATGGGAGAAATCAAATTTTTAAATAGTTCATCCTATCCCTACTGACTGTAATACAAACTCCAACATTTGTTAACTTTTCATATGTGATGAATCATTATGCATTCTGTTCTGTTTTCACACTTGTTACTTGGGAAAGAAAAAAATTTTTATCTGAGAAATATGAGCCCCTTTACATTATCAGGCCCAGAGAGGCATTGAAATAGAACAGCAATCACGTTACTCTCCCTTGAGCTAAGTAATTATTACCTCTTGAAGCCAGCTGCTATGTGGGATGCCAAGTAACCATCAAATGCCGTACACCCTGTAGTTCAACAATATGTGGCCAATCACTAACTAACGTTATTTCTGTAACCCAGTGAACATTCCTGACAACTTTTGTGATCACCTCCTCTTTGTGATCACCCCCCGGTTCACTTCGGGAGGCCGAGGCAGGCGAATCGGTCAGGAGATCAAGGCCATCCTGGCTAACACAGTGAAACCCCATCTCAACTAAAAATACAAAAAACAGCCGGGCGTGGTGGCATGCCCCTGTAGTCCCAGCTACTTTGGGAGGCTGAGGCAGGAGAATTGCTTGAAACTGGAAAACAGAAGTTGCAATGAGCAGGCATCTCGCCACTATACTCCAGCCTGGCGATAAGAGTGAGACTCGGTCTTGAAAAAAAAAAAAAAAAAAGAAACTTAAATTGTTGAAATACTTTATTTCTAAATACTTCAGTGGGTATTTCTTAAAAAAGCATTTTCTTATATAACCATAGTATAATTATAAAAATCAGTAAATGTTGATGCAGTACTCTTATCTATTTCAGACCTTCAAATTTTACCAATTGTCCATATAGAAAAAGGGGAAAAAAACTTTTTTCCCTGGTCCAGAATTATAATTGCATTTACTTGCCATTTTTCTAGTTTCTTTTGATCTGGACCAATTCTTCAGTCTTTATCTTTGGTGACTTTGTCATTTTTTAAAGAGCAGGTGAGCTATTTTATGGAACGTTCCTGAATCCGAGCTTCAGTGTAATGTTTCCTCATAGATTCAAGCTGTGCATTTTTGGTAGAATGCCACAAAAGTGATGTGTCCAGTCCGGGCATGTTGGCTCACACCTGTAACCTCAGCACTTTGGGAGGAAAAGGTGGGTGGATTACCTCAGGTGAGGAGTTTGAGAACAGCCCAGCCAACACAGCAAAACCCTGTCTCTACTAAAAATATAAAAATTAGGTGAAGCCGGGCACAGTGGCTCACGCCTGTAATCCCAGCACTTTGGGAGGCCAACGCGGATGGATTACGAGGTCAAGAGATGGAGACCATCCTGGCCAACATAGTGAAACCTCGCCTCTACTAAAAATACATACATTAGCCAAGTGTGATGGCACGCACCTGTGGTCCCAGCTACTCAGGAGACTGAGGTGGAAGAATCGCTTGAACCCAGGAGGCAGAGGTTGCAGTGAGCCAAGATGGTGCCACTGCCCTCCAGCCTGGCAGAGCAAGACTCCATCTCAAAAAAAAAAAAAAAAATAGGTGGGTGTGGTGGTGGACGCCTGTAGTCCCAGCTACTCAGGAGGCTGAGGCAGGAGAATTGCCAGAACCTCAGAGGTGGAGGTTGCAATGAGCTGAGATCACACCATTTCACCCGGCCTGGGTGACAAGAGTGAAACTTAGTCTCAAAAAAAAAAGTTGGGTGTGGTGGCATGCGCCTACTTGAGAGGCTGAGGAAGGAGAATTGCTTGAACCTGGGAGGCAGAGGTTGCAGTCAGCCAAGATCGTGCCACTGCACTCCAGCCTGGGTGACAGAGCTAGACTCTATTTCCAAAAAAAAAAAGTGATGCGTCCTTGATAGTGTATCATCTCAGGAGGCACATCAAATCTAGTTGAGCCAATACCAATGATATTAATTCTGCTTACTTGGTTAAGGCATCGTCTGTCAAATTTCTCCACTATAAAGTTACTATTTTTCCTCTTTGTGTGTGTGTGTACATATATATATCTCTTGATTCAATTTTTTTTTTTTTTTTTTTTTTTTTTTTTTTGGAGACAAGGTCTTGCTCCGTTGCCCAGGCTGGAGTGCAGGCATGAAGACAGCTAACTGCAGCGTCAACAACCTGGGCTCAAGCAATCCTCCCGCCTTAGTCTCCCAAGTAGCTGGGACCACAGGCACATGCCACTATACCCAGCCAATTTTTAAATTTTTTTTCTAGAGACAGGGTCTTGCTTTGTTGCCCAGGCTGGTCTCAAACTCCTGGGCTCAAGCAGTCCTCCCGCCTCTGCCTCCTGAAATGCTGAGATTACAAATATGAGCCACTGCACCCAGCCTGATTCTGTTTTGGTTTTTGTGTTTTTATTTTTATTTTTTTTTGAGACAGAGTCTCACTCTATTGCCTGCCCAGGCTGGAGTGCAGGGCAAATTTGGCTTGCTGCACCCTCTGCCTCCTGGGTTCAAGTGATTCTCCTGCCTCAGTCTCCCAAGTAGCTAGGATTATAGGTGTGTGCCACCATGCCTGGCTAATTTTTATATTTTTTAGTAGAGATGGGGTTTTGCCACATTGGCCAAACTTGGAACTCCTGACCTAAAGAGATCCTCCCACCTCAGCCTCCCAAAATGCTGGGATTACAGGTGTGAGCCACCATACCCAACCCTGATTCTGCTTTTAAGAGTAGTTTCTGGAGCAAGAATTGTTTCCTGGTGGTGGAGGAGGGGGTTGGGGGGGTGGAAATAGTATTAGGGTGAGTTGCTTATGATCCCACCACTTTGGGAGGCTGAGGCAGGAGGATTACTTGAGCCTAGGCATTCAAAACCAACTTGGGCAACAAAGCAAGACCCTGCCTCTACAAAAAATTTAAAAATCAGCTGGGTGGGGTGGTGTGCACCTTTGGTCCCAGCTACTCGGGAGGCTGAAGTGGGAAAATTGCTTGAGCCTAGTAAAGGCTGCAGTGAGCCCATGATCACCTCACTGCACTCTAGCCAGGGCAACAGAGGTTCCCTGTCTCATAAAAAAAAAAAAAAAAAAAAAAAATAGGACAATTCAGGTTTCGTTTTTTATCTTAGTTTCTGTAGGTCCTAAGAAAGGGCAGATGTCTTCAGGAGTTTTTTTGCTCCTTTACATTGACTGTGAATGAGTGAACAGAGACAGAGAAGCAAACTGAGGCCAATTTGAGATCTTTGTTTTACTAGCAAGTTTGCAGCTACTCCTTTTTGCCACTAGATGGCAGTGCTAACAGTTTATAACTGCACATGTTCAAAGGCGGATGAAAAAAAAATTCAATTTTATGATGCTATTTATGAAAATGTAATTCTATCTACATGATCTTGTAATAGTCAGTTAGGTACTATATTATATCATAAAATGCATTAAATATGTTTATGAAATAATATGATTTGTAAAAGGTTTGCAAACTAGTAAAATTGTGAAAAATCTGACAGGTTTTTAAAAATGTTCGTAAGACTATGGTTAGAAACTAGAGAATTAATATGCAATAGACCCTTATCTCAGAATTACTTGGAATTGAGGATAATTTTGTTAATCAGGGCCCTCAGTGGGCTAGAACCTATAACACATCATATTGTGCTTACTTTTCCTAGCATGAACAAGGCTCAGTTAAGATGTTTGAGCACCTAATTAATTCTAATGGACTCAAGGCTGTCATGGAACGCTATGGTCTCATCCCTGAAGAAGATATTTGCTTTATCAAGGAACAAATTGCAGGACCACTTGAATCACCTATCAAAAAAGATTCTTTGGTAAGTTTATGTACAACTTAATTTTAACTGACTGGTGCTTTTCATCTAGCCTTTTCATGATTCCTTCTGAGTTATACATTTGGCTATTTTAGAGGCTAAATGATAAAATATGAGTTCTATATTTCTACTGTTTAATGCAACAATAAAAGGCTCATATTTTTTCTCCCTCTCCACTGAATTATTTAGAAGTTATTTCCCGAAAAATATATACAGAAATTCTTTTCTTTTCTTTTTTTTTTTTTTTTTGAGACAGGGTCTCACTCTGTCACCAAGGCTAGAATACAGTGGGACAATCTCAGCTCACTGCAACTTCTACCTCCCAGGCCCAAGTGATCCTCCCACCTCAGCCTCCTGAGTAGCTGGGACCACAAACATGCACTACCATGCCTAGCTAATTTTTGTATTTTTTGTAGAGATTAGGTTTTGTCATGTTGCCCAGGCTGATCTTGAACTCCTGAACTCAAGTGATCCATCTACCTCTGCCTCTGAAAATGCTGGGATTACAGATGTGAGCCACTGTGCTCAGCATAAATTCTTTTTTTTTTGTTTAGAGACAGAGTCGCACTCTGTCGGCTAAGCTGTAGTGCAGTGGCATGATCTCAGCTCACTGCAACCTCCATCTCCCGGGGTTAAACAATTCTCCTGCCTCAGCCTCCCGAGTAGCTGGGATTACAGGCATATGCCATCATGCGCAGCTAATTTTTGTATTTTTAGTAGAGACAGGGTTTCGCCATGTTGGCCAGGCTGGTCTCAAACTCCTGATCTCAGGTAGTTTGCCTGCCTCAGCCTCCCAAAGTGCTGGGATTACAGGTGTGAGCCACCACAGCCGGCCATAAGTTCTTTTTTAGTGAATATATATACAGTATTTTACTGATTTAAAAAATACTTTTTTAGAGGTGTGGTCACACTATGTTGCCTAAGCTGGTCTCCAACTCCTGGGCTCAAGTGATTCTCCCACTTTGGCCTCCCAAAGTGCTGGGACTACAGGCGTGAGCCCCCATACCTGGCCTGCATTATTTTATATAGATTCCTAAAGTAACTTTGTTTGGAATGTAAATGTGTGTTTCGTTTAACCATTAAAATAAACATATTTGACCAGGCTCAGTGGCTCATGCCTGTAATCCCAGCACTTTGGGAGGCCAAGGAGAGAGGATCACATGAGCCCAGGAGTTTGAGATCAGCCTGGGTAACATACTGAAACCCTGTCTCATGCCTGTAGTCTTCAGCTTCGGAGGCTGAGGCAGACTGCAGTGAGCTGTGATTGTGCAGCTACACTCCAGCCTGGGCGACAGAGCTAGACCCTGTCTTTGAATTTTTAAAAATATTATTTGAAATGTTTAGATATATGAAGATCTACAAAAAAGTTGAAGTAGTTCAGTGGTTAATCTATTTTGTTTCCTTTTTGATCTTTTTGTTTTTTTGGTTTTTTTAAATTAAAAATAAAGTTGGAAAATAATTTTCCCCTGAGACTTTTAGGGCTTTTTCCTCAAATATATACAAGTATACTTATAAAGAGATGGGTTTTGTAGCAAATATCCTATTTCCAAAAAAATGAAGCTCAAAGAATACTTTGAAGAATGTATATTATTTAGATTAGGTATGTAGCTACTTTGAAAGATAGTACTGTTTTAATGCATGAAATCAGGCATTATTAGTTTATTAGATTGTATATATTTTAAAAGTTTAATTTTTTTAAGATGGAGTCTTGCCCTGTCACCCAGGCTGGAGTGCAGTGGTGCAATCTCGGCTCACTGCGACCTCCGCCTCCTGGGTTCAGGTGATTCTCCTACCTCAGCCTCCCAAGTAGCTGGGACTACAGGCACCCACCACTACACCTGGCTAATTTTGGTATTTTTAGTAGAGACGGGGTTTCACCATCTTGGCCAGGTTGGTCTCAAACCCCTGACTTTGTGATCCACCTGGCTTGGCCTCCCAAAGTGCCACGATTACAGGCATGAGCCACTGCACCTGGCCTAGGTTTTATATTTTTAAAAAACTTAAAAACCAAGAAAATACAAAAGTTGTTGGTTTTGGGAAATGTAATAGAGTTAAGATCTTTTCAGTGGCACAAGAAAATGTGGTAACAATAGGGTATCATATACTTTAGCATTTCTTTTCCCTCTTTACTAGTTTAGAAGTGAAGTAGGAGAAGGAAAGATTAGAACCTTCTAGTTTATCTCATATCTGTTTATAATTTACAGATTAATAGAATTGCTTTGCTTTGCTTATGAATAGATTTGGTGCCTATCCTAAAACTTCCAGTGGGTTTTCTTGCCTTCCAGTGGCCATATAAAGGGCGTCCTAAAGAGAAAAGCTTCCTTTATGAGATAGTGGCTAATAAAAGAAATGGCATTGATGTGGACAAGTGGGATTATTTTGCCAGGTATGCACTAAACACTTCTGAAAAATTGGCTAAAATCTTTAATTTAGTATTACTATTTAAGGTACGGCTTCCATGTTAAAAGATTTCATATCTCTGCTTTGGAATCCTTCTAGGGACTGCCATCATCTTGGAATCCAAAATAATTTTGATTACAAACGTTTTATTAAGTTTGCCCGTGTCTGTGAAGTAGAGAGCAAGTTGCATATTTGTACTAGAGATAAGGTAAGCTATGTCAGAGGAAACAACAAGAAGAGTGTTGTTTCTGGTCTGAAATTTGCAAAGAACCATTTAACCAATTCAAAATAATTGGTAAATCGTCAGTCTCTTTACTTAATTCCTAGGATTTGTAAATTATCTTTAATCTCTTCACTTCTACTGCATTGTTAAAAAGTAATAAAATTAAAATCGACATTTATTAAGTTTTGATTTAGACACTGGTTTTGGGCGTTTTTTGGCTGAAACTACAGGTGCACACTATCATGTGTTGTTTACTTTTGGTTTTTTGTTTTTTGAGATAGGATCTCACTTGTTGCCCAGGCTAGTCTTGAACTCCTGAGCTCAAGTGATCCTCCTTCCTCAGCCTGCCAAGTAGCTGGGACTACAGGTACACATTATCATGCCTGGCTTGTGTAAGGCATTATTTTAAGTGCTTCAGTTGGATCAACTCAATCCTTAAAATCCTGTGAGATAGATACTATTATTCCATTCACCAGGAGAACAAATTAAGGCACAGAGAAGTCATATAATTAACAACTAATAGAGTTGGAATTTCAACCCAGAAAGTTTGGTTTCAGAATCTCCTTTTTAATCACTATATTAGTGTTGAAAATTTTTATATAGTTGACACCTGAGCAAAATGGTGTTTAGGGGGTGTTGCTCCCTCTCCTAGTGGAAAATCTGTATGTAACTTTTCTTTTCTTTTTTGAGATGGAGTCTCCCTCTGCCACCCAGGCTGTAGTGCAGTGGCGCGATCTCTGCTCACTGCTACCTCCACCTCCCAGTTCAGGTGATTCTCCTGCCTCAGCCTCAGGAGTAACTGGGTTTACAGATGCCTGGCCAATTGTGTGTGTGTGTGTGTGTGTGTGTGTGTGTGTGTTGACTGTGCCTTGCTGTTGTCAGCCTGGAGTGCAGTGGTGTGATCTTGGCTCACTGCAACCTCTGCCTCCCAGGTTCAAGTGATCCTCCTGCCTCAGCCTCCTGAGTCGCTGAGACTACAGGAGTACGCCACCATGCCCAGCTAATTTTTGTATTTTTAGTAGAGATGGTGTTTCACCATGTTGGCCAGGATGGTCTTGATCTCTTAACCTCATGGTCCGCCCACCTCAGCCTCCCAAAGTGCTAGGATTACAGACATGAGCCACTGCGCCTGGCCCATAATTTTTGTATTTTCAGTAGAAGCGGTTTCCCCATGTGGCCAGGTTGGTCTCAAACTCCTGACCTCAAGTGATCCACCCTCTTCGGCCTCCTACACTGCTGGGATTACAGGCATGAGCCACTCCACCCGGCCTGCATATAACTTTTGACTTCCCAAAAACTTAACTGCTAATACCCTCCTGTTGACCAGAAGCCTTATTGATAAACTTAATGATAAATTATGCACATTTTGTATAGTTTTTAAATTTTGTCTTTTGTTTTCTTTCCAGACAGGGTCTTGCTCTATTACTCAGGCTGGAGTACAGTGGTACTGTCAGAGTGCACTGTAGCCTTGACTTCCTGGGCTCAACTGATCTTCCCTCCTCTTCCTCCTGAGTAGCTGGGACTAATTTTAAATTAATTTTATAGAGGTGGGGTTTCACTATGTTGCCCAGACTGGACTCAAATACCTGGGCTCAAGCAACCCACCCCACCTACCTCAGCCTCCCAAAGTGCTATGATTATAGGTGTGAGCCACTGCATCCAGCCTATTTTGAATGGTACATGTATCATACATATACTATATTCTTTTTTTTTTTTTGATACAGGATCTCACTGTGTCACCCAGATATGAGTATAGTGGCATGATCTCAGCTCACTGCAACCTCCACCTTCCGGGCTCAAGCAAATCTCCCACTTCAGCTTCCTGAGTAGCTGAGACCACAGGTGCATGCCACTACACTGGGCTAATTTTTCTATTTTTATTTTTTATTTTTTGTGTAGAGACAGGATTTCTATGTTGCCCAGCCTGGTCTCAAACTCCTGACCTCAAGCAATTCACCCTCCTCAGCCTCCCAAAGTGCTCATATGTGTGAACCACCATGCCCAGTCTACTGTATTCTTACAATAAAGTAAGCTAGAGAAACGTTATTAAGAAAATCATAAGGCAAGACCAGGCACAGTGGCTCATGCCTGTAATCCCAGCACTTTGGGAGGCCAAGGCTGGCATATCACTTGAGGTCAGGAGTTTGTGACCAGGCTGGCCAACATGGTGAAACCCTGTTTCTACTAAAAATATAAAAATTAGTTGGGTACAGTGGCATGTGCCTATAATCCCAGCTACTAGGGAGGTTGAGGCAAGAGAATCACTTGAATCCCGGAGGCAGAGGTTGCAGTGAGCCAAGATTGCTCCACTGCACTCTAGCCTGGGCAACAGAGCAAGGCTCTGTCTCAAAAAAAAAAAAAAAAAGAAAAAAGAAAAAATCGTAAGGCAGAGAAAGTATGTTTACTATTCATTAAGTGGAAGTGGTCATCCTAAAGGTCTTCATCCTTATCATCTTCACATTAAGTAGGCTCAGGAAGAGGAGGCCTTGGTCTTACTGTCTCAGGGGTGGCAGCAGGGCAAGAAAATCTGTATAATTGAACTCTCACAGTTCAAGCATGTGTTGTTAAAGGTCAGCTGTAGTTAAACAAGTGAAGTCCCTAGGTCCCTGTTAGATGGCAGTCATGTAATCAAAAAGTAGTATAGTACTACACTATAGAAAGTCAAGAATGGCTAGGTGTGGTGGCTCATGCCTGTAATCCCAGTACTTTGTGAGGCCAAGGCAGGTGGATCAATTGAGCTTATGAGTTTGAGTCCATCCCAGCCAACATGGTGAAACCCTGTCTCTACTGAAAATACAAAAATTAGCCGGGCGTGGTGGCATACACCTGTAATCCCAGCTACTTGGGAGGCTGAGGTATGAGAATTGCTTGAACCAGGGAGGTGGAGGTTGCAGTTAGCCTAGATTATGTGCCACTGCACTCCAACCTGGGTGACAGAGTGAGACTGTCTCAAAAAAAAAAAGTCAAGAATGAAGAACATAAGAATAACAATACCTATTTCCTAGAGTTATTGGGAGGATTAAAATATATAATTTAAGAGGCCTAAAACAGAACCTGTACAGAATTTGAGCACATAGTAGATTTTAGGAGTTTTTTTTTTTTTTTCCTGAGATAGAGTCTTGCTCTGTCGCCCAGGCTGGAGTGCAGATGGTGCAATCTTGGTTCACTGCAACCTCTGCCTTGTGGGTTCAAGCAATTCTTCTGCCTCCCGAGTAGCTGGGATTACAGGCAACTGCCATCATGCCCAGCTAATTTTTATATTTTTGTAGAGACAGGGTTTCACCATTTTGGCCAGGATTGTCTTGAACTCCTGACCTCAGGTGATCAGCCCACCTCGACCTCCCAAAGTGCTAGGATTTACATGTGTGAGCCACCATGCCCAGCCTAGTTTATTAAGAATGAAAGTTCTTGCAATGAAGGACTTGCATTCCAGCCTGGGCAATAGAGCAAGACTCTATCTCAAAAAAAAAAACAAAAAACAAAAAAACACACAGAATGAAAGTTAGCCAAGCACAATGGCTGATGCATATTGTCCCAGCAAGATTGTGATGGAATGATCACTTCATACCAGCCTAAAATAACTTGTCTTTAAAAAAAAAAAAGGAATGAAAGTTGCAGGCCAATAGATGGCTTTACTATCTGTCTCCTCATTTTTTATTAGGCTTGAAGGTGTTAATGAAGTAGCCCCTGTGCGTAGCCCTCTTGTCTGCCACTATTCCTTTTCCTTGTCCTATATACTTGTCTATTAATAAGGTTAATGTAGTTTGATCCTATTAATATTTATTTCATATTTTCCTGCAGGAAGTTGGAAATCTGTATGACATGTTCCACACTCGCAACTCTTTACATCGTAGAGCTTATCAACACAAAGTTGGCAACATCATTGATACAATGTAAGAAACTTGATGGTCATTTCCCTATAAAATATTCCATGATACTTTGCTAAAATATCATACTGGGCTCAACTTGACATTTCTAGATAAGTTCAAGTGAATATTAAGTGATTAAATCTAAAATGGTTTCCTTAAAGAAAAACTCTAGCATAAAGTTAATTTAGTTGGAGGAAAAGGAGGGAAATGGATAAAGGGGCAGATGAAGAAGAGCTGGCTTCAGCATGAAGCGGCAGTGCTGGGATCACTCAGGACCTCTGAACAGGTAGTCACTTACATACCAGATATTAGTCATCAGGGGAATGGGAGGTAGGGCATGAATATTTGAATTCTGTGATTAATGATAAAAATAAACTTTAAGGATTAAGATTAATGTCTAATTCTATCCTGTCAAATATTCATCAAAAATAGTACATAATGGTAAAACCAACAGGAATTTTACCTCTTCCTGACCCAGTCAGAACCGTAGCAGAAAAACTGTACAGCCAGGTCTCTACATGACTCAAAGACTCCATGAGGAGTTATCAAACACTGGGTGTAAATCAAGTTACTTCTTCCATGTCTCTAAAATAGCCTTAAATTGATTAACCTTTCATTTCGTTTTTACATTCGTGTTGAGGAAATTTATCTTCATTCCTATTTTTCACCTATCCTTTGTCATGAGCAGATTACTTGGAATACATTCTCCTATTTGTATGTTAATATTTTGGTAAGAGGAGTTGTTGTTGTTGTTGTTGTTTAATTCAGAGAGATCTAAGTTCAAAG
This sequence comes from Plecturocebus donacophilus, assembly GCA_004027715.1. NCBI lineage: Eukaryota > Metazoa > Chordata > Mammalia > Primates > Pitheciidae > Plecturocebus > Plecturocebus donacophilus. Next base: position 29,765 of record PVKP010019054.1, on the reverse strand, counting down.
CCTGGCACTGTTTCTTCCTAACTTGGTTAAATCAAAATTTACTTCATTTCTGTATCTATAAAATTGGGGCTGGGCCGGGTCCAGTGGCTCACGCCTGTAATCCCAGCACTTTGGGAGGCCGAGGCGGCTGGATCACCTGAGGTCAGGAGTTTGAGACCAGCCTGGCCAACATGGTGAAACCCCATGTCTAAAAAAAATATACATGCATATTGGGACTGAATATCCCTACTTTATTGTTGAGAAGATTAACAAAGATGAGGCATGTAAAGCCCTGCCGTAGTGCCTGGAACACAGTAAGCATGGTAGCTCACAGGCCACCATGCACATAGTTAATATGGTTGAGAAGCAATTGTTTTTAGAACATTGTGCCTCATTATTTTATTTCCCAAAAGTAGAAAGATTTCCTTAAGCAAGACATAAGGCAAATATTCAAAATTTCTCATAAGCATCAATTTTTGCAAAATGATTTTTAGGATTACAGATGCATTCCTCAAAGCAGACCCCTACATAGAGATTACAGGTACTGAAGGAAGGAAGTATAGCATTTCTACAGCAATTGATGACATGGAAGCCTACACTAAGCTGACAGGTAAGAAGTAACAGGTAACATAGACGGTCCACCTCAGATAAACTATAAGATGTCTCTGAATTGCCAATAGGTTATTTTAATTTTATTTTTCATTTTTAAAAATAATTATTTAATTTTACAAAAATAAAGAAGTGATCTCACTATATTGCTCAGGCTGCTCTCAAACTCCTGGGCTCAAGCGATCCTCCTGCCTTGACCTCCCAAAGTGCTAGGATTACAGGTGTGAGCCACTGCACACAGCTGATGGAAGTATTTTAGCTTCCCAAGTAATTGTCTCCTTTTGAATTTGAGTTTTGTTTCTGTCTTATACTGATAAAGTGACCCTGACTGAGTGATTTAACCTACCTGAACCTCTCATCTATAAAATGAGAGTAATGATACCTAGCATAGTTTGTTGTGATGCTTAAATGAGGCATAGCACCGAGTATAGACTTGACGCATAAGAACTCAATGTGCATTATTTAACTTTTATTTTTTGAGATGGAGTCTCGCTCTATCGCTCAGGCTGGAGTGCAATGGCACAGTCTCGGCTCACTGCAGCCTCCACCTCTCAGGTTTCAGCGATTCTCCTGCCTCAGCCTCCTGGATAGCTGGGTTTACAGGCATAGCCCACCATGCCCCACTAATTTCTGTTATTTTTAGTAGAGATGGGGTTTCACCATATTGACCAGTCTGGTCTTGAACTCCTGACTTCAGGTGATCTGCCTGCCTCGGCCTCCCAGATTGCTAGGCTTATAGGCATAAGCCACCGCGCCTGGCCTGTTATTTAACTGTTTAATTTTTTGTTTTTTTGGAGACAGAGTCTTATTCTGTCATCCAGGCTGGAGTGCAGCGGTGCCATCACAGCTTATTGGAGCCTCAGCCTCCTGAGCTCAAGTGATCCTCCTGCCTCAGCCTCAGCCAAGTAGCTGGGACTATAGGCATATACCACCACACCCGGGTAGTTTTTAAAATTTTTGTAGAGACAGGGTCCCACTGTGTTGCCCAGACTTGTCATTATTTAACTCATAATATACCTGAATACCAACAAACTGACTTGGCCATTTAACATTCTTTTCATTGCAAAAACACAAGATGCCAGGAACATCAATCCAGACTTTTGCAGAAACAAAATCTTCAGCTTAATGTGGGAAGGAGGAAAGAGAGGTAAAGGTGCCACAGGTGGTTCTTTATTGTGGGAAAGTATTGACTGAGATAAAGCAAAAGAAGTAGAACGAAAAGTGTACAGCAGTCAGAGTTCTTAGTTAAAAATTATGAAACCATTTAACTAAAAATAAAATTGGGCCAGGTGCAGTGGCTCACACCTGTAATCCCAGCACTTTGGGAGGCTAAGGTGAGCAGATTATCTGAGGCCAGAAGTTTGAGACCAGCCTGGCCAAAATGGTAGAACACTGTCTCTACTAAAAATACAAAAATTAGCCAGATGTGGTGTCATGCACCTGTAATCCCAACTACTCAGGAAGCTGAATCAGAAGAATCATTCGAACCCAGGAGGCAGAGGTTGCAGTGAGCCAAGATTGTGCCACTGCACTCCAGCCTGGGCAACAGAGCAAAACTCTGTCTTAAAAATAAATAAATAAACAAAAAATAAAAATTAAATTGGAAAGCAATCCCATAGCTTACAGAATCAGTGGAAAGGCTGGAGGCTCTCAAAGTGGAGAAAACAACAGAAGCCAAATGACCTAAGACACAACCAAATTGCTCTATGGTAGCTTCCTGCCTAGAGCGCTGCTGTTCTACCACAGCTGAATTCTATTTGCTGCACACTGACAGAATAAAACCTAAACTAGCTCCTCCTAAACTGTCTTTGTAGAACTAGTTTCTTAAATTACCAATTCTTGCAGATTGATATTTCTGTCAAGTAAGATAAAAATGAATTACTAGAAAAATGAAATGGGGGGAAAAGATGTGTAAAATACAAGCCCAAATTTTTATTATTCAACTTGACAGACTTCACATTACATTTCAGTAAATTTAATCAAAAGATACATAATAGGCAGACAAGGTGGCTCATGCCTGTAATCCCAGCGCTCTGGAGACAAAGCAGACAGATTGCTTGAGCCCAGGAGTTTGAGACCAGTCTGGGCAACATGGTGAAACCCTGTTTCTAAAAAAAATTTAAAAATTAACCATGGCAGTGTGTGCCTGTAATCCCAGCTACTCAAGATGCTGAGGCTGGGGAATTACTACAGCCCAGGAGGTCGGGGTTGCAGTGACCCAAGATTGCACCATTGCACTCCAGCCTGGGCAACAGGGTGAGACTCTGTATCAAAAATAATAATAATAGAGAACAGATTAAATTAAATTATAAAAACTATATACATTGCTTTTTGTTTGTTTGTTTGTTTTTTTGAGACAGAGTTTCACTCTTGTTGCCCAGGCTGGAGTACAATTGCATGATCTCAGCTCAATGCAACCTCTGCCTCCCAGATTCAAGCCATTCTCCTGCCTCAACCTCCCAAGTAGCTGGGATTACAGGCATGTGCCACCATGCCCAGCTAATTTTTTATATTTTTAGTAGAGATGGAGTTTCTCCATGTTGGTCAGGCTGGTCCTGAGCTCCTGACCTCAGGTGATCTGCCCACCTTGGCCTCCCAAAGTGCTGGGATTACAGGTGTGAGCCACCCTGCCTGGCTACATTGTTCTTTAAAAATATATATGTAAGGCCAGGCAGGGTGGCTCACACCTGTAATCCCAACTTTGGAAGGCTGACAGGCAGGTGGATCACTTGAGGTCAGGAGTTCAAGACCAGCCTGACCAACTTGGTGAACCCCTATCTCTACTAAAAATACAAAATATTAGCTGAGTGTGGTGGCAGGTGCCTGTAGTCTCAGCAACTCGGAGGCTGAGGCACAAGAATCACCAGGAGACAGGGGTTGCAGTGAGCTGATATCAAGCCTGGATGACAGAGTGAGACATCATCTCAAAAATAAAATAAATAAAATAAAAGTAAAAAAAAATTGAACAAGCTGAGGATATTTGCTTTTAATTTTCATTCATAATAAAGCAAGTAATGCCATATTTTTAAAAGTCATCTTCATCTAGGTGTGTTGACATGTGCCTTTAGTCCCAGCTGTTCAGGAGACTGAGGCAGGAAGATTAATTTTTTCAAATTATACTTACATTTAAACTATGTTTTGGTTTAGCTGGCATGGTGGCATGTGCCTGTAGTCCCAGCTACTCAGGAGGCTGAGGCATGAGGATTGCCTCAGCCCAGGAGGTCAAGGATGCAGTGAACCATGATCACGTGCCACTTCACTCCAGCCTGATGACAGAGTGAGACCCTGTTTAAAGAAAAAAATTTAGCCAGATATGGTGGTGCAAGTCTGTAGTTCCAGCTACTCGGGCTAACGCAGGAGGATTGCTTGAGCACAGGACTTTGAAGTTGCAGTAAATTATGATAGTGCCACTGTACTTCAGCCTGGGCTACAGAACATGACCTTGTCTCCTAAAAAGAAAAAGAAAAGCTGGGCACGGTGGCTCACGCCTGTAATCCAAGCACTTTGGAGGCCAAGGCAGGCGAATCACCTGAGGTCAGGAGTTCAAGACCAGCCTGACCAACACGGTGAAACCCTGTCTTTACTTTAAAAAAAAAAAAAAAAAGAAAGCCGGGCATGGTGGCTCCTGCTTATAATCCCAGCACTTTGGGAGGCCTAGGCGGGTAGATGACATGGTCAGGAGTTTGAGACCAGCCTGGCCAATATGATGAAACCCCATCTCTACTAAAAACACAAAAATTAGCTGGATGTGGTGGTGCACGCATGTAGTCCCAGCTACTTGGAGGCTAAGGCAGAAGAATCGCTTGAACCCAGGAGGTGGAGGTTGCAGTGAGCCAAGATTGTGTCACCACACTCCAGCCTGGCGACAGAGAGACTCTACCTCAAAAAAAAAGAAAAAATGAGCCACTGTGACTGGCCGACTGGAATAATTTTAAATGGTTTTTTACTTAAGTCTTTTAAAAAATTTTCTTATATTGCTAAAATAATAATGTACCTATATTTGTGAACTGCCTGTTAAGATCATTTCAGTGGCATAGCACTATATAACTCTTTAACTCTGTGTTTTCATTTTAATATAACTGAAATGTCATCAAATTGGCAGATAACATTTTTCTGGAGATTTTATACTCTACTGATCCCAAATTGAAGGCGGCACAAGAGATTTTAAAAAGTATTGAATATCGTAATTTATACAAGTATGTGGGTGAGACCCAGCCAACAGGACAAATAAAGATTAAAAGGGTGAGTTACCAGGCATCTTTCCATTAGTGAAAGGTTATCTTTGTCCTCCAAGAGGAAACCACTAACCTATCATGATACTATGACTTTGTACTAAGTGCTTTACTTTAATTCTCATTTAGTCTTCACAACAGTGTAGGGTTCTTAGGCCTGTTTTACAGATAGAGAAACTGAGACTTTGCTGAGATTAAATAACTTGCTCATGAAAGCATGTTTAGCCAGGATTCAAAAGCAAGGTCTAACTTAACTCCAAATCTTTGCTCTCATTCAGGAAGTGAGAGTGGGTCTCCGATTTGGGTAGATTCAAAGAAAGTGCCTGCATGAGCTTCACTGAGGCTATGGTGACCTGTTTCAATGACTTGGTTCCTTCACAGGATATTAGTCTCCCAGATGGCACATACCTGTGTTCTTTAACTCAAATATCTATTTTCACCTCCTACTTGTGAAGGATTTTCTCTTTGCCAGAAAGCCATAACACAAATCATACTGATAACTACATCCTACCTCAATAATTTCTTGGGTTATACTTTACTTCCTCTTGTTGTACTAATAGGTTAATGCCACATTTTTTTAAAATGTAAATTTTGTTTGGTTGGTTTTTATTTTTTTATTTTTTTGAGATGGAGTTTTGCTCTTGTTGCCCAGTCTGGAGTGCAATGGCGCAATCTTGGCTCACTGCAACCTCCACCTCCCAGGTTCAAGTGATTCTCCTGCCTCAGCCTCCCAAGTAGCAGGAATCACAGGCATGCACCACCATACCTGTCTAATTTTGTATTTTTAGTAGAGATGGTGTTTCTCCATGTTGGTCGAGCTGGCCTCGACCTCTCAACCTCAGGTGATCTGCCCACCTCAGCTTCCCAAATGCTGGAATTACATGCGTGAGCCACCATGCCCGGTGATTTTTTTTCCCTTTTACATTTTTTCACAGAAATTGCTCCGTTTGTTTAAAGGATGGCATTGGTAGGAGTGATATTTGTTAAGGATATCTCTAATCATTTTTCTTAGGTGCCATTTTCATAAAGAGAACCTGTTTGTAGCTCGAACACTTAATGATGAAAAATGGATTCTAACATGGTAGTCTTGTGTGTTTTCCAGGAGAGCTATGAATGTCTTCCAAAAGAGGTCGCTGATGCTAAACCCAGAGTACCGCTAGAAGTAAAGCTGGAGGCTGAACATTTTATAGTGGACGTAAGTAATTAGTCCAGTAATAAGTGAATAATTTTTTAAAGATAAAGCACCCTACCATTATCAAAGTAGTAAATGTTCATTATAACAACTTAGAAAAATACAGAAAGATAGAAGGAAGGAAGTTATCTGTGGCCTCACAAAGAGAACCAATGTTATTAACCACCAAAAAAAAATTCATGTGATTACGTTGTCTATATTAAAATTTTTTAATTACACAAGTAATACATTTTAATTTTTTTAATTGCCTGCATACAAACACAAAGGAAAAAGTTGTGGAGCCAGGTGCGGGGGCTCACACCTGTAATCCTAGCAGTTTGGGAGGCCAAGATGGGTGGATTACCTGAGTCTGGAGTTCAAGACCAGCCTGGCCAAAATGGCAAAACTCCGTCTCTACTAAAAATTCAAAAAAGTAAGCCGGGTGTGGTGGCACACACCTGTAGTCCCAGCTACTCTGGAGGCTGATGCAGGAGGATCACTTGAACCCAGGAGGCAGCGGTTTCAGTGAGCCAAGATCGTGCCACTGCACTCCAGCCTGGGCAGCAGAGTAAGACTCTACTCCAGAAAAAATAGAAAAAGAAAAAAAAAAAAAAAAAAAGAGCCAGCCACAGTGGCTCATGCCTGTAATCCCAGCACTTTGGGAGGCTAAGGCGGGTGGATCACAAGGTCAGGAAATCAAGACTATCCTGGCCAACATGGTGAAACCCTATCTCTACTAAAAACACAGAAATTAGCTGGGCATGGTAGCATGCACCTGAGTAGTCCCAGCTACTCAGGAGGCTGAGGCAGGAGAATCACTTGAGCCTGGGAGGCAGAGGTTGCAGTGAGCCAAGATTGCGCCAACTGCACTCCAGCCTGGGTGACAGTGAGACTCTGTCTCAAAAAAAGAAAAAATTGTGGGATTGTTTGCTTCTTTGTTTTTGTGTATATTTTTCCTTCAATATAAGCTTTTTTTTACTTTGTTGTTGTTGTTGAGACAGGATTGCTGTAGCCCAGGCTGGAATGCAGTGTCAGGATCAAAGCTCACTGGAGCCTTGACCTTCTGGGCTCAAGGTGATCCTCCCACCTCAGCCCTCCTGAATAGCTGGGATGACAGGCTCGCAGTAGAGAAGAGGTCTCTCTGTGTTGCCCAGGATGGTCTCAAACTCCTGGGCTCAAGCAATCCTCCCACCTTAGCCTCCCAAAATACTAGGATTCCAGGGACTCCCCTTTTCATAGAAGCTGCGGTGTCTTTTCATGTTCTAATGAGAATGCCAAACAGCTTTCTTACATTTTCTTGTTTCCTGTAGGAAGTTCTTTTTGGAGTTCTATTCCTCTGAAATCTCAGGGCAGTGTTCCCCTTCTGTTTTTTCCCATAAACCTCTTATTTGTTATTTTGTTGTTGAAAAATTCATGAGTGAAGGATGATCTCTTCATAACCATTCTTTGCCAAATGATACTATGAGTGAATTGCCCTCGGGCTCACTGTCTCTTAACTTGGCTGATTTTGAAGTACCTCAGATCTTCACGTCAAGCTGCAGTTTCTTGTTTCACTAAATGAGGTTTCATTAGAATAAAGAGATCTCATGTCTCAATTTCCTGAGGCTCTGAGAGACTTCACTCCCCAGAATGTTTTTCCTGGGTGCTGCCACGTTTGCCCTTGTCTTCAATGCAGTGGTCAGTCCTGATCAGTCCCTCCAGCTGCCATCTGGTTTTTCTCTCAAAAGTACAGTCTCCAAAAGGATGTAGGATCAGAGGTACTCAAAGAAGCTACACATAGGAAAAGATATACTCATGACCAGTAGACATGAAAAGAAGTTTAACCTTATCAATAAGACATTAAGTGAAATTGATGGAGTGATGAACATTATTATTATTATTTTACTATCAAACTTGTAAGAACAAAAGTATTCTAAAATTCTGTTAATATAGTATGTGAAAATAAAAGCATAAATTGGTACAAGGCCAAATTAGAAGTATGTTCTAAAATGTTAATTGACCCAGGAATTTTCATTCTAGGAATTTGTCCCAAGGAAATAATTAACTTTGAAAAAAAAGTACAAGTATTGTATTATATTATTGTAGTGTAAAATTAGGAGGAAAACATATGTCTGTCAATAGGAAATACTGTGAAATAATGTAAACATTCAAAATTTTTTTAACATAGAAAGATTTCTATAATATAATAAGTGGGGAAAAAAAAAGCAGTACAGGTCGGGCATGGTCGTGCATGCCTGTAATCCTGTCTTTTTGGGAGGGCAAGGCAGGAGGATCACCTGAGGCCAAGAGTTTGAGACTAGTGAGACCCTGGACCTTATCAACATTCAAAACTGCCTTCCCAGGCGGGTGCCGTGCTCATGCCTGTAATCCCAGCACTTTTGGGAGGCCGAGGTGGGCAGATCACAAGGTCAGAAGTTCAAGACCAACCTGGCCAACATAGTAAGACCCCCATCTCTACTGGAAATACAAAAAATTAGCTGGGCGTGGTGGCGGGCGCCTGCAATCCCAGCTACTCGGGAGGCTGAGGCAATAGAATTGCTTAAACCGGGGAGGCGGAGGCCGCAGTGAGCCAAGATTGCGCCACTGCACTCCAGCCTGGGCGACAGTGTGATACTTTGTCTTTAAAAAAAACTGCCCTCCCTGTAAAATCACTAATTTAAACATACTCTTCTCTGTTCAGTAACCCCTTTCCTCCTCATCTACACTTTCTTAGCTCATTGGGACCTCTAGTTTATTGTGTCCTCACTTCTTCCAGCTTGGCAGTGGCCTTCTATTTCATTTCTCTCCAAATGGAGGCTGGGTGCAGTGGCTCAGGCCTATAATCCCAGCACTTTAAGAGTCTGAGGCAGATGAATCACTTGAGGTCTGGAGTTCGAGACCAGCCTGGCCAACATGGTAAAACCCCATCTCTGCTAAAAATATAAAAAATTAGCCAGGTGTGGTGGGGCACCTGTAATCCCAGTTACTTGGGAAGCTGAGGCAGGAGAATCACCTGAACCTAGGAGACAGAGGTTGCAGTGAGCCAAGATCACATCACTGTACTGCAGCCTGGGAGACAGAGTGAGACTCCATCTCAAAATAAAAAAGTAATTTAAATATTGTGATATAGTAATTCACTCATTTTCTGCACTTACTCTCAACTCCCTTTTCCTTCTTTGCATCTACCTGGCAGAAGGCTGAACAACCTAAATAAGCCAAATCTACACATCTCCACACCTACACCTGGACACATAAATGCTCCTGGATATCATCACTGTACAGGCATATCTATAAATTCCTGGCCACCAAACTAAGCTAGGGCTTCTGGTAGGCTTAGTGCAATTCTCCCAATCTCTGTAATAATCAGGCCAGGCATGGTGGCTGATGCCTATAATCTCTGCACTTTGGGAGGCTGAAGTGGGCAGATCACCTGAGGTCAGGAGTTTGAGACCAGCCTGGCCAACATAGCGAAACCCCATCTCTACTAAAAATACAAAAATTAGCCAGGCATGGTGGTGGATATCTGTAATCCCAGCTACTCCTGAGGCTAAGGCAGGAGAATCTCTTGAACCTGGGAGGTAGAGGTTGCAGTGAGCCAAGATCATGCCACTGCACTCCAGCCTGGGCAACAGAGCAAGACCCTATCTCAAAAAAAAAAAAAAAAAAATAATAATAATAATAATAATAATAATAATTTCAGACTATCCTCCCTCCTCTCAGAACTCCAACCATGCTTCCTACCTCCAACTGTGTTCATCCTCATGAATAACCAAATCTTTGGCTCTTATTTCCAAGATTATCTATAGGCCATTAGATAGCAACCCCTTAGACCTTTCTCATCAAAGAAACAAGCCTGCCTCCATCAACAACTGTATTCAGTACTCCCATTCACATAGTGGGGAAACATCTTTGTTCTTGTCAAAGGCTTAGGGTAATTCTACTTGTGTTCTAGAGAGGTGTTGTCCAATAGAACTTTCTGCAGTGACAGAGATATTCTTGGTCAGTGCTGTCCCTTTCCGTGGCTACTAGCTGCGTGCAGCTGTTGAGCACTTGAAATGTAGTTCCTGTAAGTGAATAACTAAATTTTATTGTATTTAGTGTTTATTACTTTATTTTTTAGAGACAAGGTCTCGCTCTGTTGCCCAGGCTGAAGTGCAGTGATGCAATCACAGCTCATTATAACCTTGAACTCCTGGGCTCAAGTTATCCTCCCATCTCAGCCTCCTGAGTAGCTAGGACTACAGACACATGCCACCATGCCCTGCTGATTTTTTAATTTTTTGTATAGACAGCGTCTCACTATGTTGTCCAGGCTGGTCTCAAGCTCCTGGCCTCAAGCAGTCTTCCTACCTTAGCCTCCCAAAATGCTGAGATTACAGGCAGGAGCCACTGCACCCAGCTAATGTTAGTTTAAACTTTGGTTTGAGACAGCATCTCTCACTGTGTCCCAGGCTGAAGTACAGTGGCATGATCATGGCTTGCTGCAGCCTCGACCTCCTGGTCTCAAGCAGTCATCCTGCCTCAACTTCCCAAGTAGATGGGACAGTAGGCACATGCCACCACACTTGGTTAATTTTTGTTTTTAATGTTTTGTTTGTTTGGTTGCTTGATCTTTTTTTGTTTGTTTTTGTTTTGTTTTGTTTTGTTTTTTGAAACATAGTCTAGCCCTATTGCCAGGCTGGAGTGCAGTGGCTCAATCTCAGCTCACTGCAACCTCCACCTCCTGGGTTCAAGTGATTCTTCCACCTCAGCCTCCCAAGTAGGTGGGACTACAGGTACCCGCCACCATGCCTGGCTAATTTTTTGTGTTTTTGTAGAGCCTGGCTTTCATCACATTGGCCAGGATGGTCTTGATCTCCTGACCTCCTGATCCACCTGCCTCGGACTCCCAAAGTGCTGGGATTACAGGTGTAAGCCACCGTGCCTGGCCTATTACATAGTTTTAAATAGCTTGAAGGAAGATATTGAATGTTCCCAACACAGAGAAATGATAAATGTTTGAGATGATGGATGTGCTAATTACTCTGATCTGATCACCATACATTTATGTATATCAGCGCATCACTATGTACCCCATGAAGATGGACAACAATCATTTGTGAATTTAAAAAATATATAAAATAGGCTGGTCCGAAGGTAGTGAGTTATCTCAATTGATTGTTTACAGTCAGTTACAGATCAAACTCCTTGTTCTACTCTTTCCCCTCTTCTCACTACTACACTTGACTAGTCTAAAAAAAATTAAAATAAATAAAAAAATAAATCGTGTGTGTGTGTGTGTGTGTGTGTGTGTGTGTGTGTATGTAAGTAAAATAAAAACATTAAGGAAAAAAAGACAGCAAGAAAGAAATACCTGGCGAGGAATTTGGTACCTTAGAAAGGTAAGAGAAGATGAGTCTGACCCTGAAAAAGAGGAGAGGGGTGAAGAGGAGTGTGGTGTTCATGATTTTATTGAGAAAAGGTCTCACTCTGTTGCCCAGGCTGTAGTGCAGTGCTGCAATCTCAGCTCACTGCAACCTCTACCTCCTGGGCTCAAGTGATCTACCCACCTCAGCCTCCAAAGTAGCTGGGAATCAGGCGTGCACCACCGTGCCTGGATAATTTTTGTTTTTTGGTAGAGATGGTGTTTCGCATGCTGCCCTGGCTAGTATCAAACTCTTGGGCTCAAGGGATCTGCCTTCCACAGCCTCCCAGAGTGCTGAAATTACAGGTGTGAGCTACAGTGTCTGACCTGTGATTTTCTTAAGATGAAAGTCTATTTAACTGTTGCTGGGAAAGTCAAAAAGAAGGAGGAGATAACTAATACTGCAAGCTTCTATAGAAGTGATGAACATAGAATGTGCTCTACAGCTGCACTCTGTCTCAAAAAATTTTTTTAAAAACTGTAATAGATGACTGTTAACTAGGCCAGTCACAGTGGCTCATGCTTGTAATCCCAGCACTTTGGGAAGCCGAGGCAGGGCAGATCACTGGAGGCCAGGAGTTTGAGACCAGCCTGGCTAACATGGTGAAACCCCATCTCTACTAAAAATACAAAAACTAGCTAGGTGTGGTGGTGCATGCCTGTAATCCCAGCTACTTAGGAGGCTGAGGCAGGAAAATCACTTGAACCAGGGAGGCAGAGGTTATAGTGAACTGAGATTGCACCACTGCACTCCAGCCTGGGTGACAGAGCAAGGCTCTCTGTCAAAAAAAAAAAAAAAGATACTGTTAACTATAGTCATCCTATAGTGCTTTAGAACCTTAGAACTTCTCTTATCTTGCTGCAATTTTGTTTTCTTTAACATTTTGCTTCCTCTTAACAGCTAAACTTCTAAGAGTTGCCTTCTCTTAAATTTGTATTTCCTATTTTCTACTGAACCTTGTTTCTGTTGCCATCACTATACTCTCTCCAGGATCACCAGTGACTTCAGTATTGCTAAACCCAGGAGACAATTTCAGTCCTCTCTGCCTCTGAGCTGTTTCTTCTGTCTGCAATTCTTTTTCTTCTCACCTAAGCCTATTTCTCTTCTTTCTTGCTCACTTAGTAAAGTCACTTTCCCAGGAAAACATTTCTAGTCATTCTTCTGGCACCCTAGGCTACATCAGGTACCCTATTAGAACATTTCAAAGCACCCTGTGCTTTTCCTTAGTAACTCTTATAACAAATGTGGTTGAATACTTTTATAATTATTTACTGAACTTTAATCTGGGGCTGAATGATTTGTGGGGGCTGGGATTTCATTTACTTATTTACTTTTAGAGGCAGAGTCTCAATCTGTTGCCCAGGCTGGAATGCATTGGCTTGATCTCAGCTCACTGCAACCTCCACCTCCCAGGTTCAAGCAATTCTTGTGCCTGAGCTTCCCGAGTAACTGGAGTTATAGGCGCCCACCATCATGCCTGGCTAATTTTTGTATTCTTAGCAGAGATAGGGTTTGACTGTGTTGGTCAGGCTGGTCTCAAACTCCTGACCTCGTGACCCACCTGCCTCGGTCTCCAAAAGTGTTGGGATTACAGGCATGAGCCACCTCACTCAGCCTCTATTCAATTTCTTGTGATGCCCTTTCGGCCCTGAGTTCAGTTCTCCTGGTTGCTAATGATTACTTATGTATTGCTTTTATTTAGGTTATCAACATGGATTATGGAATGCAAGACAAGAATCCAATTGATCATGTTCGATTCTATTGTAAGAGTGACCCCAGCAAAGCAATAATGATTACTAAAAACCAGGTAACTACTTAGGCAGAACAAATATACTACAGTGGCATATAGCAAATCTTTATAGTAAATTAGCATTTTATATGTAAATTAGGTTTTAAGGCATATTTTTACAATTAAAGTGGGCCTGGCACAGTGGCTCCTGCCTGTAATCCCAGTACTTTAGAAGGCTGAAGCGAGAGGATTACTTGAGGACAAGAGTTTAAGATCAGCCTGGCCAACAAAGTGAGATCCCATCTCTACAAAAACTAAAAAAATTAGGCATGGTGGCCCATGCCTGTAGTCCCAGCTTTTAGGAGGCTGAGGTGGGAGGATTGCTTGAGCCTGGGAAGTTGAGGCTTCAGTGAGGTGTGATTGTGCCACTGCTCTCCAGCCTGGGTGACAGAGGGAGACCTTGTCTCAAAGGGAAAAAAAAAAAGGAATAGTTAGGAGCCTAGGGACCCACTGATATCTCTAATATGTGAATTCAAGGTGATAGTGAAATCTTTTTATTTTAAAAAAGGTTTCACGACTTCTGCCAGAGACATTTGCAGAGCAGCTGATTCGAGTATACTGTAAGAAGACAGATGCAAAGAGTTTGTATGCTGCACAACAACATTTTGTTCAATGGTGTTCTGATAAAAATTTCACCAAGCCGCAGGTAGGTGGCCTGTTACTCACAAACTTTGCACAATTTTTTATTTTTAAGTAGTAACCAAAAATAGCTCTATCTGATGAAAAGTTCTCATTTTGAGTTATAGTTATTTGGTTATGGTTTTGAAAATAAAGTCTTTCACTTTGTTTCCTTTTAAAATGTCTAAATCTGTGTCAACCAGTGATTTCTGCCTACATGAGTTGGAATGGATACTCTTTATCATTATTGTCCTAATAATAAAAGATAAAAATGTGAACATGTAAATAATGCTTTCTCATGCTCACCAGTGGCCCTGCAAGGTTAGTCATAGTGTCTCCATCTTTCAGAGGTTACCAAAACTGAGTAGTTAACTTGTTTAACATACAATTGATAATAGGCCGGGTGGGTGGGATCCCAGCACTTTGGGAGGCTGAGGTGGTTAGATCACAAGGTCAAGAGATCGAGACCATCCTGGACAACATGGTGAAACTAAAAATACTAAAATTATTTAAAAAAAAAACAAAAATTAGCTGGGTATGGTGGTACGCATCTGTAGTCCCAGCTACTCGGGAGGCTGAGGCAGAAGAATCACTTGAACCTGGGAGGCAGAGGTTGCAGTGAGCCAAGATGGTGTCACTGCTCTCCAGCCTGGTGAAAGAGTGAGACTCCCTCTTAAAATTAAAAAAAAAAAAATTGATAATAGGCTTCATGTTTCTAAACTTTTATTACTTTAGTATGTTAGTTAACTATTTAAATTATCTAGAATGAGAGTAGAGGAAAGAGGAGTCAAGCCACAGTTGCCAAACCTGTAGAGAATGTTGTTAAAACTGTCTCTTACTGACCTACACATAGTAGGTGTCTGCACAGAGAATGCGGCCAGTTGGCATTTATTGACTGAATGAATGAATATAATTGTCAGGCAGGGAAACAGTGCTTTACTGCCTTGTCTAGAACTCTCCCTCACACTCCCTGTGTGTTAGGTGCTAAAGGGAACAAAGTATAGGGTGAGACATGAAAGCGTAGCTCAGGATGTTGGTGCTCTACCAAGTGCCACAAAGCGTGATCCAGATTAGATCTCTGAGGATTAACAGAGTTGAGAGCGCTGTGGGAGAAGCCTGATGAAGGGACAGGATCTGCTAGATCTAGAAGGTGTGGTTGTGTTTGGATGAGTAGCAGGGAGAAGGAGGAGTGTATTTGGCAGTGGGAGCAGCACAAAGACATGACGCTGGAATGTGTTGAGAGTGGTTAGGGGACCGTGAGGAGACCTGTCTTTACAGGGTAGGAAATTCTTACTGTTAAGTGTGGAGAGGTTAAATGGGAAGAGTGGACTAGATTATTGAACACCTTGGATAACTGACTAAGAGATTTTTTTTCCTCTGTACATTGGGGAGGGAATCATTGAGAGTATTCAAGAGTTACCATCCACTGTATGATCTACCTGAGTGTTTGTCATCTCCAACTAGATTGAGACCCAGGGGAATAAGGAAGTAGAATTGTCCCTTGGTGTCTGTGGGGAACTGGTTCCAGGACCCCCACAGATAGAAAAATCCACAGATGCTCAAGTCCCTTATATAAAATGGTATAGTGTTTGCATATGACCTATGCATACCCTCCTTTACATTTTAAATATCTCTAGATTACTTATAATACCTACTACAATGTAGGTATTACACATCTGTAATGCTATGTAAATAGTTGTTATACTGTATTGTTTAGGGAATAATGACAAAAAAAAAAAACACCTCTGTACATGCTTAGTATACACACAGCCATCCCCCTCCTCTCAATATTTTATATCTACACAGTTGCTTGAATCCACCCATGGATGCAGAGGCCAACTATATGTCTGTCTTAGGTACTATGAATCTAAATTACTGAAAACTAGCTGCAGATAGACTGGAACTTGGAGAGGCTGGAAACAGAAAGTCAGGAGAGGCTATTAAAGTTGGGCTACTTGGTGATAACTACTATAAATCTGGTGCATTCACTCACTGAGTTTGTTTCCAGGCCCTGTGTTAGCACCTAAGATAGACAATTTCTTATTTCCATGGATCCCATTCAGGTTGGGGGTAACAATCTAGTTTGGGATAATAATAATTATTATTAATTTTATTCCATAAATTAATAATTATAGGAGCATGGAAAGTACTTTGGGGGTGGGGTGGGTACAGTCTTAGAGGAGCAAAAACGAGAAGGATGTAGCTGGTCTTGGTTGATCAGGAAAAGCTTATTTAAAGAAGGGCTTACAGACCTGAAGGTTGAGTGAGGAGTTGTCCGGGTGAAGGGCTGGCAGCAGGAGGTGGCGGTAGGGGAGGGGCTGAGGCATAGATACCACAGGGTTAGGTCAGAAGATGAGAAAGAACATGGTGCATTTTAGGAAGGAGCATAGAGTGTGGAGGTGTCTGGGGCTTTATGCAAAGTCCTGTCAGCCAAGAGAGTGGGGAGCATTAGCACTGAAGGGTTTTAAGCAGGAAAGTAACATATTTGTTTACATTTATAAAATTCACTACTGTTGAAATTAAAGTGGGTAGAAGTAAAACCATTGGCTATATGCTAGGCATGGTGGCTCACATCTATAATCCTAGCACTTTGGGAGGCTGAGGTGGGAGGATTGCTTGAGCCTAGGAGTCTGAGGCTGCAGTGAGCTATGATCACACCACTATACTCTAGCCTGGTTGACAGAACAAGATGCTGTCTGAACAACAACAACAAAAAGGCTGGGCACAGTGGCTCACGCCTGTAATTCTAGCACTTTGGGAGGCTGAGGCAGGTGGATCACCTGAGGTCGGGAGTTTGAGACCATGATCAACATGGAGAGAAACCCCATCTCTACTAAAAATAGAAAATTAGTCAGGCATGGTGGCGCATCCCTGTAATCCCAGCTATTTGGGAGGCTGAGGCAGGAGAATCACTTGATCCCTGGAGGCAGAGGTTGCTGTGAGCTGAGATCACGCCATTGCACTCCAGCCTGGAAAATAAGAAATTCCGTTTCAAAAAAGAAAGAAATAAAAAGAAAGCTGGGTAGAAATAGAGATGAGTTTAAAGACAAATACTGCTGATTTTGAGATAGGCCTTCAAGTACGAATATCATGACAATTGAATGCCTTTTTTTTTTTAAGCTCTGTTGCCCAGACTGGAGTACAGTGGCATGGTCTTAGCTCACTGCAACCTCCGCCTCCTAGGTTCAAGTGATTCTCTTGCCTCAACCTCCCAAGTAGCTGGGATTACAGGCATGCACCACCACACCCAGCTAATTTTTGTATTTTTAGTAGAGATGGGGTCTCACGACATTGCCCAGGCTGGTGTTCAATTCCCAACCTCAAGCAATTTGCCTGCCTTGGCCTCCCAAAGTGCTGAGATTACAGCACCGCACTCAGCCTGAATGATTGCCTTTACTGAGGTCAGGAGTTCGAGACCAGCCTGCCCAACATGGTGAAACCCCATCTCTACTAAAAATACAAAAATTAGCCGTGGTGGTGCACTGTATAATCTCAGCTACTTGGGAGGCTTAGGTAGGAGAATCGTTTGACCCTGGAGGTGGAGGTTGCAGTGAGCCGAAATCATGCCACTGCACTACAGCCTGGGTGACAGAGCAAGATTAAAATTAGATAAATAAAAATTTTAAAAACTGCTTTTAATGGTTCTGTCAAGTCAAATACAGTGTATTTCAACAGAAGAAATTTAACATAGGGGATGAGATACAAAAGTTTTGGCAGAGCTAAATGAGCACAGAGGACAGTGATTCAACAGCAGGAAGTTACTACCACCTCTAGGATAGGAGAGACCAAAGGAGCAAGTGGGAGTCCAGGAGCTGAGGCCATCTACAGAAGCTGGAACCACAGAAGATTCACTCTCACTGCCACTTGTGCCAGAGGAGGTAGAGAGAGAAACAACCTGACTTCTCTGCCCTCCTCTCACCTCCAGTCTCCCACCAGAGCCTCCCATTGACCAAACCTAACTAGAAACCAACAGGCATGGGAACTGAGAAATTAATTTACCGGAGTAGCTCCTATGAAACAGAGTAGGGAGAGGAGGAGTGAAGAATGGGTCTGAGAGCAAATAGACAGATGGAGAGCATGAATCCTTCTACCAGCATTGTATTCCTGGTACAACAGAGGCTCCCTAAGATCCTGTATTATCTTGTAACCAAAGAGGATCTACCCACAAGTTCAGAACAGTTTAGCATAGAGTCGAGTATTAGGAGGCCTTGCTTCTTACAGCTTTGGTTTCAGGTCATTGTATCACCTCGCTTTGGGTCTTTCCCTCATTTTGGGTGGAGGAGCTCCTTTGTCTGGAGCTTGTGCTGATGGGGCCAACGTTAGAGCTTTGATGCAGGCAAAAATTTAAAATCCGCAGGTACATACTGTCTTCCTCTCTTTCTTTGCCATCTTGTAGACCTGGGCCATTTATTGCAGAGGGGACCAGGCGTGAGAGAAGCCAGGGATTCAATGCAGTCCGTCTTTCTCCTGGGAAAACAGGACAGGGTTTGTGCTCCATGAAGGTGTGTGAAGGAGGCTGTAGAGGTGGGCGGGGTTGTGCTGCTTCCAGTCATTCCTGCAGAGGCCAGTGGCTGTTTTCAGGAAGGCTCCTCCTGAGTAAGGCTGTGGTGTTTCTAATTTGTCCCAAGCACAGGGCATATGTAATTTGGAGTATTCCTAGAGTGAGTATACCTAGAAGCAATCTACATGCAAGACGAGGATGTGCGCATCTGAGACTCCCTCCGAAATAAGATGATGCAGACTGGCTCTTCTCTGTTCCGTTTTTCTCTCTTCCTAATAGGATGGCGATGTTGTAGCCCCACTCATAACACCTCAGAAAGATGAATGGAACTACAGGGCTTCAGCCCAAAGTCCAGCTCGCCTCCGAGAAGCATCCAAAAGCAGACTCCAGCTTTTTAAGGATGACCCAGTGTAATGTCTGCAGGCGGTTGTTTACAAATGCTCTCCCCCACACAATTAACTTAGGGGCTTCTGTCATAGTATTCTGCAAATTTTATGACAACTCATGCTTTAATTTTGTATTTTGAATGTACACACATGCTGAAGAGAAGTAATTTTTAATCAAAGAAATAAGATGGTATTAGGCAAATCTTACTATACTATGAAAAGCATTACCTTGCCTATTTTTAATATTAATTGAAGCTTTTCTCCTTTGGTAGTCTATTTTCTTAGAATAACAACTCTTTTATCTACTCTGAACTCTTCTTTTTTTTTTTTTTAAAGAGACAAGGTTTTGCTTTGTTGCCCAGGCTGCACTCGAACTTCCCTGGGCTCAAGTGACTCTCCTGCCTCAGCCTCCCAAGTAGCTGGGACTACAGGTACGTGCTACCATACCCAGCTTACTCTGAACTTTTATGACAGATGATTTTTTTTGTTTTTAATGTAGAAATGAGACAGGAGTACAAATTGGAATTAGAAGTTGACATTGTCATAGACAAACATAGCTAAAAACAAAACAAATCCTGCCCCTCTGAAGAGTTCCCTGTCACCTCAAGTTTGAGGATAGTCCTCTTCAAGTCACCCTTCTAGCCCCCTACAAGCTGCCAGGTTGGGGTAAATGGTAGGAGATGATGGCCAGGAGTGGTCTCCGACACGCTAGAGAGGCCTGATTAGGTTTTGGGGAAGATCTGAGAGCTCTGGCCTCCTCATGAGTGGAGCATGTAGGCGCCTCTTGTTGGGAGATCCCTGTCCCCAGTGACAGAGGGATTCCCCAAACCAGACTGTGCCCAGGCTCAGTGGAGGCTCCAGACCTGAGCAGTGTCTTTGTCTCCTGAATACTCACTTCTCCAGTCCAGAGGGCCTTCCCACTGCCCAGCCTGGAGAAGGCTGCCACTGACCTGCTCTCTGAGTATCCTGGAGAGCTGGCCAGAGGCCATCACAGGCACCATCCTCAGAGCTCCTCAGACCTGGGACTTTGTTTTTACTGGTTCAGTGCATTTTGTACGTTTAAGAGCAAACACTGCACTGCCTGTACTGAAATTAGTGACCACCCAGTGGGTTCCAGGATCCCTTAGGTAACTTGGTTTTCCCGGCAGTAGAGTGGGCACCACCTTGGTAGGGTAGTGCCCCTGTACCCAGGGCACACCTCATTCCCAGTTCTATAGCAGTTCACCAAGAACAAAGTCTGCAGTTAGAGCCAAAGCTGGTGGTGGCCAGAGGTTGCTGAAGATGCAGGCCAGTGGGGATGGTAGCCATGAGCCCCGAATGTCTTCTGCTCTGACGCTCCCTGGACTAGGCCTCCCTGGCAGACTGGGAGTGAGGGGCCCTCCAAGCAAGTAGGGGAACTCAGACCACAGGCCAGCAGATTTCCCAGCAGTATATCACTGGCCACTGTGTAGCCAGATTCTGTTCCGTCCACATTGGGGTGAAGAGTACTTGGAATATCTGCCATCCTGTATGATCACCCCACCCCCCGTCCATCCATCAGTAGATAATAAGGGTTGGTTATAATTCATAAGAGAATAGTTAAAACCCTTCTCCTCTCACGCCTACCATGGTGCTGTATTGGGGAGGATTTATTCAAGTGGGCTCAGCGACGCACAGGTGAGGTCAGCCATGGCACTAGGTCATACCTGTTTTAGCCAAAGTACCTCTACAGGGATCAGACATGTGTTCAGACCTAAGGTTAAAAATGTCATATTTTTTCTGTTAAAATCATTTTATTTCTGTGTATCTTACCTGTAAATCATTGTGGTTTGCTCTGGGATTTTGTAGTCCTATTACTGTATCATTGTGCTATCTGCGAAACAACTTGAATCTATTTTGTATGCATCTTTTGTTACATGTAAGGCAGCTGCACTTTATGTTCTGTGCAACTGTTTCATTATAAAAACTCTATGCTATTTACAAGGTTACATTTTTCTTAAGAAACATCTTGGCCAGGGGAGGTAGCTCATGCCTGTAATCCCAGCACTTTGGGAGGCAGAGGCAAGCGGATCACCTGAGATCAGGAGTTTGAGACCAGCCTGGCTAACACGGTGAAACCCCGTCTCTACTAAAAATACAAAAATTAGTCAGGCTTGGTGGTGGGTGCCTGTAATCCCAGCTACTCGGGAAGCTGAGGCAGAGGAATTGCTTGAACCTGGGAAGCGGAGATTGCAGTGAGCTGAGATTGGGCCACTGCACTCCAGCCTGGGGAACAAGAGCAAAACTTTGTCTCAAAAAAAAAAAAAGAGAGAGAAAGAAACATCTTCACTATTTGTATAAAAATGGAAATTTTAACAGCTTAGCCTCTAGAGAGTTACTGAACGTGGTTACCTTGGGAATATAAACAGAACTGAAGTTAAAATCACTGGCTCCTTCAATTGGTAAGGCAAACAGCTGCAATAAAGCTTCGTGAATGTATCTCCATCTTGAAAGGTGTGTTCCTTGACTGCTTTTCCTCATACTACAGTGTGTCTAGTTTGACTCTTCTGTGCAGAGGAAATGTGTTTTGTATGGGAATCTGTCCAGACGTGTCTTAGTACCTCAGCACTGTTGGGTCTGTGAGAGGGGATGGTATTTAACAGGTTCCATGGTGTTTGGTTTTCCTCATTCAGTAGCTGGTGACTAGCAGCATAGTGAAAAATCTTTTCTTTGCCAGGAGGCAGGCACTAGCATGGGAAGGGAAGTGGATTTTTCTTAGTTTCCCAAGACCCTGTTGTGCCTGAAAACATACACCTTCCTCTCTTTTAACCTTCCTGAGGTTCCTGTCTACAAAGGTTTTGCCCTCTTTGTCCAAATGTGCATCTTACTCATTTGCTGCTTTCATACTTTCATCATGAAATTAAATCACAGAGTTGCAGGCAGCCAGTACTGGTGGCAGGCAGAAGGGCCTCAACGTTCCGAGCAGGACAGAGGAAGAACGACGCTGCTAAAGTCTTTATTAGTTCCGGTGCTCAAGCCCAGATTTCTAAGGTTTGACAATATTCTGTAAGTTAAAATCACTTCCACACATACAGAGTAGAATCCCACTTTTGTAAATATACACACTCATGTACATATTCATAGAACACTGTCTGGAAGGATATATATGAAAATGTTAGTTTCTGGAGGGTTTAATTTTAGGCAGTTTTAATTTTTTTAAATGTCTTCTGGCTTTTCTACTATAAACATGAATTAGTTGTAGAACTTCTAAAGTCATAATGTTCATGAGGAACTCTGTGCTGCTTGGGTAGGGTGTAAGCATCTTTTAATCCTTCAAAGTCACCTCTGCAAAAGAGCAGTGCCTGCCCCCACCTGTATCTTGGGTCCCCAGGCCACAAGGAAGCTGGCCAGCAGCCACAGCCCACTCCAGGACCCTTCACCATCTGTGTTTTGGACAGCACGGGTGTCAGAGAGGCTTGGGTGGCATTCATGAGCAGGGCTGAATACCTGTTGCCACAGGGCCATCAACTGAGAAGCCAGGCCTCCAGCTCCTGGATGTGGAACTGCTCCTGCCGGGCCAGCACCTCATTGTTGAAGGTTGCGCAAGGGTAGCTTCTGCCGTGAAACAAGTCTCCATCCAACCACAGCCCAAAGTGACCACTGGAGAGAAGAGGACAGTCTTGGTGTGGCTCACTCCTGCGTGCTGAAGCCCTCAGGCTCTGCCACCAGCATCAGCTCTTGGCCACACCAGGATAGCAGCCCAGGTTCACTTGTCTTATTGCCCCTTAAGCCAACTTACACTGAATTACTGGGGACTCAGCACATTATTCCCCATGAGGTTAAAAGCATTTTTTATTTTATTTATTTATTTATTTATTTATTCATTTATTGAGATGGAGTTTTGCTTTGTTGCCCAGGCTGGAGTGCAGGGGCACCATCTTGGCTCACCACAACCTCTGCCTCCCAGGTTGAAGCAATTCTCTCACCTCAGCCTCCCAAGTAGCTGGAATTACAGGCCGCTCACCACTATGCCTGACTAATTTTTGTATGTTTAGTAGAGGTGGGGTTTTGCTATGTTGGCTTGAGGTTGGGGGTTCAAACCCCCAACCTCAAGTGATCTGCATGTCTCAGCCTCTCAAAGTGTTAATGCACCTGGCCAAGAGCATTTTTAAAACAGTTCATTATTTTAGTAAGTATATACAGTGGTACAACCATCACCACAGCCCAGTTTTAGAACATTTGGAGCATTTTTAAGATGGCAATTCTTTGACCAAAGCTAGTACATCTTAGGGTGCAAACTCTGAGAGGCTAAATGCTTTAGAGCATCCATTTTAATCCCCTCATTTGACAGAAAACCTCAGCTGGATCCAGGAATTGGATTCCTGCAGATCAGCAATGGCTGATGAGTTCTGTGCCAAGCTGCCCCTCAATGGAAGCTTTTCAGGAAGTTGGGAGAGCAAAGAATTTGCCTGGTACTAACCAAGCAATGCTTTCATCTCTGCCCTCAGGATAAGACACATACCCCCCGAATGTGAAGGTCACACCAGGATGAGATCAACTCTTTTTTTCCTATCTCTCTCCACTCCCTGTCCTCACCGAGGGAGGCTCCTGCAATGAGTTATGTCCCCTGCGATTCCTGGGCTGATGGAAAAACAAGGCACACCCATCTCTTGATGCTAGCTTCATCCAACCGTGTAGAATTCTGTTCCCAAAGTTGCATATGTTCAGACTAAACTGTCACCAGCTGTAACACTTTGGTGGGGGCGCTCATGCATCCTTTCTCCTAATACTGGCTTAAGGGACGGGGTTGGCTAGGGGGCTGAGCAATGAAGGGAATGGCCTGAGAGTTCCCCATCAGCCTTCCCATTGCATCCAGGGCAGCCTAGCCCAGCAGTTTAGCAGAGGGAAAGGGACCATAATACAGACGCCCCAAGACTCGAGAGGACTGAGACACTCACCTGCCACTGCCCATCATCAGTGAATCCAAGTCTCCCTTCACAAAGAAAGAGTTGCTTCCAGTCCACTTAAAGACCTGGGTGACAGGGAAAGGCTCAGGTTACTGGCCGAGTGAGTCCCACCCTTGCAATTTTGACCCCAAACCACTGGGTGGCAGTGTTGTGGCGGGAACAGCATCCAGGCCCCAACCGCACCATAGGTGGGACTCCGGTCTCAGGGCTCTTAGGATTTCTCTTAGTCTCCCTGTAGTCACCACCACATGCCCTCTAGTTTGAATTCCTACAATCTAGAAGCCACTTCGTTCTAGAATAGGACAACAATCCCTGAGGCTTCCTGCTTCCAAAGCTGGAGTGAGCCGGGGGAGCAGTCCAGGCCGGGAGCTGGGATTGATACTGCCATTAATTAACAGGCTCATTGTGACCTCTCACCCAGGTCACACCAGCCTGCCTGGCCTTAGTGCTGCCTCACATCCAGCTCATCAACAAGCCCCGCGGCTCTAGACATATGCCTGTCTGCCCCTATCTATCCCATCCTCTGCCTGGATCACAGCCTCCCAGCTGGTCTCTCTGCCTCCACTGTGTGAACCTACAGTCATACACATACTGCAATCTGTGTGATCTGTTCGACATCCAAATTAGATGTTACCACTCCTCTGCCTAAACCCTCCAATGACTTCCTATTGCAATGGGGATAAAATTCAACTCCTTAACAATGGCCAGAAGTGCAGCTGGGGCCTGGCGCAGTGGCTCATGCCTGTAATCCTAGCACTTTGGGAGGCTGACGCCAGAGAATCACTTGAGGCCAGGATTTGAGACCAGCTTGGGCAACATAGAATTCATGTCTACAAAAGCACTTTTTAAACTAGCCGGGTGTGATGGTGTGCACCTGTAATCTCAGCTACTCAGCAGGCTGAGGTAGGAGGATCACTTGAGGCCAGGAGTCTCCTTGAAGCCAGGAGTTTCCTTGAGGTCAGGAGTTCTAGATCAACCAGAGCAACATAGTAACACCCCCTCCCCTATCTCTAAAAAAAATTTTTTTAACCTAGCTGGTCATGGCGGTGTGCACCTATAGTCACAGCTTCTAGGGAGGCTATGGTGGGAGGATCACTTGAGCCCAGCCAGGAGTGTAGGCTGCGGTGAGCTATGATTGCACTACTGCACTCTAGTCTGGGTGACAGAGGGAGACCCCAACTCCAAAAAACAATAAAAAAACTTCAGAACTTAAAAGTGCACTTAAAAGTGTCAAAACTTAAAAGCGGATTTTCTCTCTGACCCCTTCTCCCTCTTACTGACTACACGTTAGCTACACCAGCCTTTCCATCTCTGGAACACTCAAAGCCCATTCCTGCCCTAGGATCCCTCTGCCCAGAATGCTCTTCCCCCAGATCTTCAGAGGGCCCACCTCTTATCCTTCAGCCCAAATGTCATCTCACAGAAATTTCCTGGACCACCCTATCCAAAGTAGTCCTTCCTCCCAGACCCTGTTTTAGTTCTATTTATTTATTTTAAAGATGTACATTCCATGTGGCCTGTCTTATTTCTGGCTGTATTCCTGGCACATATATATTTGTGGGATGCATAAATTATTCAAGAGTCAAATTAGTTTTAAATGGCTGCAAAAGGATAGAATGTTACTGCCTTAATCAGTGGCCCAAAATGCTGTGAGCAACCAAAAGGTTTTAGCAAGAAAACAGACTAATAAGAAATACATCCTATTCTCAGGAGGGATGAGATCATATTAACAAGTGACCACAAGAAGACAGAATCATTCAAGTCCTCCTCTACTTTCTTCAAGGACATGACCTTTGACCTGAAGGAGTAAGGTAAACATTGCTGTGGAAGAAATTAAGACCAAGTTCATGGTGCCACTTGGAATAATGATCAAGGGACTACCAGGAATTCATAGGGAATACAAGTGCCAGAAGACCAAAGATAGGTAAGAATTAACCAATTTTTTAGAAGATGACATTCCATAACAATAGGCTGGAAAGACAGATTCCCCTGAAAAAGTTATTTGTTTCATTCAACAATTTTTTAAGGCATCTTTGCACCAGGCACTGTTTTTAGGCCCTGGGTAGAATGGCAAACACAATAGACGAAAACCTCTGCTTCAAAGGACTCACTTTCTAGTGGAAGAAGGCAAATAACAAAGTAAAAGAAGTTCTCTGGACGGCGCGGTGGCTCATGCTCAGCACTTGGGGAGGCTGAGGCAGGTGGGTCACCTGAGGTCAGGAGTTTGAGATCAGCCTCACCAACATGATGAAACTCCATCTCTACTAAAAATACAAAAATTAGCTGGGTGTAGTGGCAGGCACCTGTAATCCCAGCTACTCGGGAGGCTGAGGCAGGAGAATAGCTTGAACCTTGGAGGCAGAGGTTGTAGGGAGCCGAAATCACACCACTTCACTCCAGCCTGGGCAATAAAAGCAAAACTCTGTCTCAAGAAAAAAAAAGTTATCTGTTAGATGATGGCAAGTGCTAGCAGGAGAAGGACACTAAGGGCTTCCTAGGGGTGGGTGTTGTCATTTTATTTATTTTTAATTTATTATTTATTTTTTTTAGAGACAGGGTCTTGTTCTGTCGTCCAGGTTGGAATGCAGTGGCATGATCAATGACAGCTCATTACAGCCTATAATTCCTGGGCTCAAGTGATCTTCCTGCCTCAGCTTCAGGAGTAGCTGGGACTGCAGGTGTGTGCCACCATACCCAGCTATTTTTTGTTTTTTGTAAAGATGAGATGTTACTATGTTGTGAGGGCTGATCTTGAACTCCTGGTCTCAAGTGATCCTCCCACCTTGGCCTCCCAGAGTGTTGGGATTATAGGGATGAGCCACCATGACTGGCTGGGTGTTGGCATTTTACATCAGATAGCCAGGGAAGCTGTCACTGAGATGATGACATCAGAACAGAGGAGGTGAGAATGGAACCATGCAGAGATCCAGTGGAGGGACATTCTAGGCAGAAAAGCACCTGCAAAGGCCCTGAAGCAGGAGCCAGCTGGCAGGAGAATCAGCTCAGAGGCCAGTGTGGTTGGAGCAGAGCAGGATAAAGGAAAAGTAGCAAGACACGACATCAGATAGAGGCCAGAAGGTGTAGGGACTTGTAGATCATTATACACAGTTGTGCTTTTCTTCAAGTGAAAGAGGAAGCCAAGGAGCGACATGCTGTGAGTTCTAGCTTCCCTTTTTCTTTCTTTCTTTTTTTTTTTGTGTTCAAGACGGAATCTCACTCTGTCGCCCAGGGGAGTGTAGTGATGCGATCTCAGCTCACTGCAACCTCCGCCTCCCAGATTCAAGCGATTCTCATGCCTCATCCTCTCGAGTAGCTGGGATTACAGGCACAAACTACCATGCCCGGCTAATTTTTGTATTTTTAGTAGAGACAGGGTTTTACCATGTTGGCCAGACAGGTCTCAAACTCCTGACTGGAAGCTGTCAGTGCAGTGGAAAGAAAATTTTAGACCATTAGAATTATTCTAGGATTGAAGCTCAGGAAGGCAAGTGGTGATGTGTAGTACCAGCAGTGGCTCACCGTGCATCACAGACCCTTTCCTGGATCCTGCGAAAACTGATGGAGCCCCTCTGGCTGATGGCAGCAATGCAATAGATATGGTATATTTTGCCGTTAGCAAGGTAGTCCATAGCTCCTTGTGAACTCCCTTTCATGAGACCAGGTGATTGTGTGATTGGACATGTCTGAATGAATCTTAGTCTGTGCACTGGACAACTCTCTAATAGCAAAACACCTGGAACGAGTTCATCCATCGAACAACTTTTTTTAAGTTTTTTTTTTAGAGACAGTGTCTCACTCTGTTGCCCAGGCTGGTCTTGAACTCCTGAGCTCAAGCAATCCTCCCACCTCAGCCCCGCAAAATGCTGGGATTACAGGTACAAGCCAGCCACCACACCTGGCCATTTTTGGTTTAGTTTTTGTAGAGAATGGCATCTCACTCTGTTGCCCAGGCTAGTCTTGAGCTTCTGGGCTCAAGAGATCCTCCTGCCTCTGCCTCCCTCGGTGCTGGGATTATAGGCATGAGCCACAGTGCTTGGCCTGACCATTTTTATTAGTAGTAAAAATAGTATGCTCTGTGTCCAGCAGGTACTGCTCAATAGCTTCAGTCGATAAATAGCCCAGAGGCAGGAAGTCTTTGGATGGAAGGCGTTTGGAACTGTGATTCTCACCCAGCTCCTTGGCAGCTTGTGCCACCTGACTATACCAGTCACCTTGTGCCTGTTACTCTTCTGCTCATCATTAATTAGAAACTTGAGCTCTGACTCACCACCCCCGACCCTTCCCAGCTCTCTGGTAAACTTCACTATCCATGTGGACCCATCCAGGGCATCCCCCAGAGTGGGTTTCCACCACTGTTTTTCATGGTCACATCTGAGAATTTGTCCTCACCAAGGATGGCAGGCGGCTCCTCCACAGCCTATTTCAAATGTCCTTCTCTCCTGTCTTCTAACACATTGTTCAGCTGCTGTCACTGCCCCAAGTCTTTGACGTCAAGGAGACCTCTCACACCCTGAGTCCACCTTTGCCTTGGTGTCCCTCAGCGCCCTGGCTTCCCTCCCCTCCGTGTCCAGTCTGAGTTCTATGGTCCATATTGTATTTTCACTCCTTTCAATTTTCTTGCTTCCCTGCCCCTGTTAAACCCGTTTGGCAAAATCCCCACCCTGGTGGCCCGCTCTCTGCTGCCCCCACTCTGCAGGACTGTGCCAAGCAGCCGACGCTCCTGAAGAAGCAGGCAGCGAAGAGGCAGCGCCCTGATCTCACAACCCCAAATGCCACTCGCCTGGCCCGGCGGTGCTTCTGGGGCTCCCGTGCTTTCCAGCAGCCTTCCCTGCTTCCCTCCCTTCCCACACCTGTGATGACTGTGACACTCCCTCCTTCTCCCTCCTCCAGCAATGACCTCACCCCATATTTATTCCTTTTTTTTTTTTTTTTTTTTAGAGACAGGGTCTTGCTTTGTCACCCAGTCTGGAGTGCAGTGGTGCGATCACAGCTCACCACAGCCTCAACCTCCCGAGTTTAAACGATCCTCCCCCACAGCCTCTCGAGTAGCTGGTACCATAGGTGTGCTCCAACATATCCAGCTAATTTTTGTATTTCTTGTAGAGGTGGGGTCTCACTATGTTGCCGAGGTTGGTCTTGAAATCCTGGCCTCAAACGACCCACCTGCGTTGGCCTCCAACGCAGGCCTCAGCCACGGTGCTCGGCCTCCATACTTCCTAAGAAGCCTCTGGCTGAGTCCTCCTCCATCATCCTGCCACCATGCCCTCAGGTCTACCTTGGACCATCTTGTCTTCCCAGCCTGTGCCTGGCAAGCACCGTCCTCCCTCCTCTCAGCCAGTCAGCGGTTCCCAGAGACCCACCAAGCATGTTTTAAATGCAGGATGGGCAGGTCAAGGGGGATGCTCTGCCCACCCCTGCTCTGCTCATTCCCCCTGTGGAAAGATGGTGGCACACCAGGCAGCCCATCGTGGAGGATGGAGCTGGGGGCCACTGGGACCCCAGGAGCTTTGTCTTGCCACACACCCCACTCCCACCATGGAAGGTTGGAACATCACCTTCAGCTGTGGAGAGAAGGAGAAGAGGAATGTCTCGCCGGTGCCATAGAAGCCTTTGCTGAGTCGGAGAGCTGAGGAAGAGAAGGCTCCAAATATCTGGAAAGTGGAAGTTGCAGTCTGCAGCTGGGAGGGAGCTGGGGGTCCTCTGGCAACCCCCATTCTCCAGATTTAGTAACACGGGCTCATCCTAGAGGGCACCTGGGAAGCTGGGGCAGAGTTGGGGCATGGGGGCTTCACACCCATGAGCAGGAATCCTTATGCATCCTTCCCTTAAGGCTCCCCAAGGAAGAGCTCCTGGTGGTTTCCTCCTCTGGGCAGTCAGGGCCCTCCTTTTTCTCAAATATACTTATTCTAGGCTGAGTGCGGTGGCTCACACCTGTAATCCCAGCACTTTGAGAGGCTAAGGCCAGGAGTTGGAGACCAACCTGGCCAACATAGCGAAATCTCGTCTCTACTAAGCATACAAAAATTAGCCAGGTGTGGTGGCAGGTGCCTGCAGTCCCAGCTACTCAGGAGGCTGAGGCAGGAGAATCGCTTGAACCTGGGAGGTGGAGGTTGCAGTGAGCCAAGATCATGCCACTGCACTCCAGCCTGGGAGGCAAAGTGAGACTCTGTT
>PVKP010019053.1:20896-43273 GCA_004027715.1 Plecturocebus donacophilus | reverse complement strand
AGAAAGAAACAGCAAAAGAAAGAAAAAAAAGAAAAAGAAGAGATTTTAGAAAAAGAGAGAAAAGGAGAAAGAAACAGCAAAAGAAAGAAAAAAGAATGAAAGAGAAAGAAAGAGGAAGAGATTTTAGAAAAAGAGAAAAGGAGAAAGAAAGAAACAGCAAAAGAAAGAATAAAAAAAAGAATGAAAGAGAGAAAGAAAGAGGAAGAGAAAGAGGGAGAGAGAATGGGATTCTTGTTTAAAATGCAAATCAGATTACATCATTCTCCTGCTTAAGACACTCCCATGGCCTCCTACTGCAATTAAAATAACATTCAAACCCTTTGCCAGGACATACGTAATTAGACTCCCATCCACCTCTCTGACCTTATCTCTTATCATCTCTCCTACCTCCCACTTTGCTGTAGACCAGGGAGGGGCTCCAGCTACACATGCCTAAGGATCTTTGCATGTGCTATTTCATCTGTTTGGCTGGCCCTTCCTGCAGATCTTCACATAGGGCTGCCCCTTCTCACCACCATTTAGGTCTCAGTTCAGTGTTCCTTCTCAGAGAGGCTTCCCCTAACCACCTGAGACAAAGCCACTTCCTTACCACCTCCTTCCAACTACTCTCCATTCCATTCTACCATTTACTTTTCCTCACAGCACCAACCGTTACCTGAAAATCTACTGTGTATTTTATTTTGTGTTATGTCTATTTCTTCCAACAGAATTAAGCCCCATGACAGCAGAAAAAGTCTTGTGTATTGTTGAATGCCAAATTCCTAAAAAATTACTGACACATGGCAGGCATTCAATTGACACTTGCTGAATGCATGAATTAAAGTTTTCAAACTTTAATATGCATCAAAATCACCTAGAGGGCTTGTTAAAACACAGGTTGCTGGACCCTAAACCCAGAATTTCTGATTCATAGGTCTGGAGTGACTCCCAAGACTTTGCATTTTTAACAAGTTCCCAGGTGACGGTCTGCTGACCACATCTTGAGAACCACTGAACAAGTATTTACTAATTGCCAAGTATCTTCTTAGCACTATGCCAGGACCATAGGGATGAAAAAGAAGTAAACACCTGTGTCTGGCCCCCAGTAAGCTCACACTCAAGGGAGAAAAATAAATAGTATATGTATATGGTGTGCACCAAAAAACAAAAACAAAAAAACCCAAATCAATATATGTGAAGTGTCAAGAAGGCAGCACAGATTATAAGATCTGTAAGATCTCACAAGGGGAAGGTACAATAAGAATAAATATCACATGACATTTATTAAGAGCTGCCTGTGTGCCTGTAATGTGCCAAATACTTTATGTGGAAAACATCAGTTAATTTTCACAACCTTGTGCATATTATTTTTATCCCCATTTAACAGATGACAAAAATGTTACTAAGAAACATTAAGGAACTTCTTAGGAATTTTAACATCAGTGTGCATATCTTGGAGCCTAAGCTCTCGGCCAGACACTGTTTTGCCCCCATAAGTGGGTTATGAGTTGAGAAGAATGAGGATGGAAAGTTGGGTAGAATTAGAAGAGGAGATGTGATGAGGCCAGCTCATGTTGCAGAACCATGGTTTAAACCAGACACCCGGCATTCTAGGGCACCTGTTTTGTTCCACTGCCATGCTGGCTCTTCTGATAAGCTGCTGCATAAACTGTTGGATGCTTAGCAATGATTTGTTAAATGAAGCATTAACATTTTTGAAAGAGGATTGGAATGGTTTTTAAAAAGTGTCTTGAAATATCATTTGGCAGTGATGGTCTGATGGAATATGGAAGAGGGTGACGAGTGTTGGGTGCCAATTAGGAGATTATTTCTATAGTCTAGGTGAGAGGACATAGGGGGCTATGGTAAGGATTTTATTTTATTTTTTTTATTTTTTGAGACAGAATCTCACTCTGTTGCCCAGGCTGGAGTATGGTGGCATGATCTCAGCTCACCACAACCTCTGCCTCCCGAGTTAAAGCGATTCTCCTGCCTCAGCCTCCTGAATAGCTGGGATTACAGGCATGCACCACGATGCCTGGCAAACTTTTGCACTTTTAGTAGAGACGTGTTTTCACTATGTTGGCCAGGCTGGTCTTGAATTCCTGACCTCGTGATCCGCCCACCTTGGCCTCCCAAAGTGTTGGGATTACAGGCATGAGCCACTATGCCCGGCCTTTTAATAAGAACAAAGAAAGAACTGAATATGAGAACTGATGGGCTCTAGAAATGGAGTCAATCTGAGAGAGTTGGGCCTTCTTCCAAGTACATGGATATTTCCCTTCCTCAGATTGCTTCCATTTCCAGAGCCCATGCAGCAGTCTCCAGCAGTCTCACGAACAGAGAAAGATGAGTCATAAAGTGCCGCTACGTGGTTCATCTGTGTTAATCTAGCCCAGTGGTTCTCAACTGGAGGTGGTTTTCCTCCTAGAGGACGTTGGCAATGTCTGGAGGCATTTTTAGTTGTCACAACTCAGAGGTGAGTGGTGTGGTAGAGGGACAGATACACAGGTATCTAGAAGCCAGGGATACAGTTCAACATCCTACAATGCATAGGGTGGCCCCCTAGAATGAAGAATTGCCCATCCCCAAATGTCAACAGTGCTGAGATTGAGAAACCCTACTCTAGGCTGCTCTGAGAAACTGTAACCCGAGGCCCTCAGGACAAGTCAGGCATAGTGAAGACATGTGTTTGGTTTGTTTCATGGTTTTGCTGGTGTTTTTAATTTAAAGTAACACTCAAAATCAGGAGAGGTCATATCAAAATGATCCAAATGCTGGAAGATCTGCCAACCCTGTGCCCATATTTCATCAGGGCTACACTGAACTATAACTGACCCCGTATTTCTTGGTTTGCCAGTCTATGCCATTTGCTGTCCAATTACTGAGAGCAACCTTTAGCTGCCATTTATCTTTGTTCTTCTCTTTCTCAAGGTGGAAATACAGTTGATCTCTATTATTTGTGTATTCTGTATTTACAATTTGCAAACTTGCTAAAATTTATTTGTAGTTTCCAAATCAATACTCACTACTTTCATGGTCATTCACAGAATGGCAAAAAGTTGTCCAATGTGTAGATTCATAGCTGAGGTTGATCAAGGTGATGCTCCTTGTTTCGGCTCTCATACAATAAACAATTGTACTTTCAGTGGTGTATTGTGTCATGTTTTTGCATTTTGTTGGCTTGTTTGCTGTTTAAATGGCCCCAAACACAGTCCTTAAATGCTGTCTAGAATTCCTAACTACAAGAAGGCTGTGATGTGCCTTGTGTAGAAAATACATGCATTAGATAAGCATTTTTCAAGCATGAGTTATAGTGCTGATGGCTGTGAGTTCAATGGTAATGAATGAACGATATATTTTAAAAAAGGTATCTTTAAACAGGAACACACATAAAACAAGTTTATCCATTGATTGGTTGACAAAAATTTTGTGACCAGAGGCTCACAGAATCCTAATCCTCTATTACCCCTAGGAGCAAAATTCAGCATTCATTAATTCAGGGTTATTGGCGACTTAACAGAACATAACTACAGGTTGAGTATTCATTACCTGAAATGCTTGGGACTGACTGGAAGTGTTTCAGATCTCCCTTTTTTTGGGTTTTGGAATATTTGCATTATAGTGGTTCAGCATCTCTAATCCAAAAATCTGAACTCCGAAATGCTTCAATGACACAATCTCTGAGTGTCACGTTGGTGCTCAGAAAGTTCCAGATTTTGGAGTATTTTGGATTAAGAATACTCAGCCTGCACAGGGAATAACAGGGATTGACTGCATGTCTTTTATAGCAGTGGCACAGTGTATTTGTTTCTGAAGGTAAAAACTATTCCTGTTATTCCTGTGGACCAAATACGTAAACTTTGCTTGTATCAACTGGTCCCTGTAGGTATTTGACTCACATTCCTAGACTTTTTCTTTCTTTCTTTCTTTTTTTGGTGGAGATGGGAAGCATCCAGAACCAAAATAGAAAATGATGAGTCAGAGATTCAGAGACCAGGGACTACCATATAAGATTATGTAAATTATCCTGGAAAAAGGAATACATTTACATTTCGGGGCTTTGGTGGACTGATGGGGAAGACAGAATAAGAATTCTGTCACCTAAGAAAGAGAAGGCAGCCAGGCACGGTGGTTCACGCCTGTAATCCTAGCACTTTGGGAGGCTGGGCTGTTGAATCACCCGAGGTCAGGGATTTGAGACCAGCCTGGACAACATGGCAAAATCCTGTCTCTACTAAAAATACAAAAATTAGCCAGGTGTGGTGGTAGGCACCTATAATCAGCTACTCAGGAGGCTAAAGCAGGAGAATCACTTGAACCTGGGGGGCAGAGGTTGCAGTGAGCAACATGGCACCAGTTTCACTCCAGCCTGGGAGACAGAATGAAATTCCATCTCAAAAAAAAAAAAAAGGTGGAGGCAAATCAACTTCATTTGAAATGCCCAGTCTGATAGATAGAATCAGTTGCTTAGTGTGCTGTGATAAAAGCTGCAGCTGGGTACAGTGGCTTACACCTGTAATCTCACCACTTTGGGAGGCCAAGGTGGTAGGATCGCTTGAGCTCAGGAGTTCAGGACCAGCCTCAGCAACATGACAAGACTTTCTCTCTACTAAAAAAAAAAAAAATTAGCTAGGTGTGGTGGTGTCTGCCTGTAGTCCTAGCTACTTAGGAGGCTGAGGTGGAAGGATTGCTTGAGAGTGGGAGGTCAAGGCTACGGTGAGCTGCAGTCACACCACTGCACTCGAGCCTGGGTGACAGAGTGGGCCCTGTCTCAATAAATAAATAAATCATTTCTAAAACAAATTCTGAGCTGTATTTGGGTCACACCTGGAGTCAGTGGGAAAAGTGCCATGACTGACAGTGCCGTTTGCCATGGGCCCAGAAAAGAGGAATGGTGAGGTGCCATACATTTGCCAATCCTGGACTCAGCAGCATAAGGGAGCAGCATGGAGAGGCAGCATGAGGGAAGCAGAAGGCAGGGAAGGGAAACTTTCCTTTCTTCCCAGTGTTCTCCGGGCTGTCCACGCTGCGTGCTGCAAAAAGGCACACGTGGCAGGACTGGGCCACCTGGGCTTTACGGAAATTTGCCAGAGGCTTTAGGAGGTTCCAGGAATAGCCTCAGTTCTTTCTGAAACATTCTGAGAAATTTCTTTCTTTCTTTTTTTTTTTTTCCATAGGGAGAATTAACTCTCTCTCCTGAAATACAAGTCTTAATACTTTATCTTATTTTATTACATTAGAAAAAAAATACTGAAGGAAGGGAAAGCAATTATGCTTCTATGAAAATCCAGCCATCCAATGAGAATTCCTAAACCTCTGAAAAGTAAACTATCCTTTAAAGTAGTCTATTTTCTTGCATTGAATCTGTTATGGATTAACAGAGTTTACCAGATATCTAAATTTAAATTTTTTAAAAAAGATAACTCACACAATACATAGGAGGAATTCAATTTTTAGTGGATAAGGTTTTTAAAAAGAGATTTACCAATAAGAAACAAGGTTTTTCTATTGAGAAAATGGAAAGAAAAAAGAATAATCACTTCTGGAAACTTTCTAAAATTTATATTTAATATGAAATCACAATTACTTTCTTGAGGTTGTTGAGTTTCAGTCACTTTTTTTTTTTTTTTTACTTAGAGACTATTTGAATAGCTCTTACTTTCATTTAAGAAAGAAGTGTTCTCTTTTGAAAATCTATTTGCATTTGTACTGTTTGCACTTAACAACCTCTCTCCCTAAATTACTTTATAATATTTCTAAGTGAAGCTCTGAAATATGCACAAAATCTGATAATGATTTGATAGAGAGCAATGTATGGTGTAGGAGATGATTTGCACTGAGAGAAAAATTACAAGAGAAAGCAGAAGTGATAAACTGTTTCTCATTAGTACCTCTGGCTCTCAAGACAAAACCACAAGTAAAAGGCAGCGTATTTCAGAATTAAGGTTGTGGTTGTCTTTGTTGGTTTGTATTTGTGGATAAAGAAGAAATATAAAAGACAGTGAGTTTAAAATCTCAGGCAACTCAATGGAAAAAGTGGGTAAATGACTTAGCAGACACCACACAAAAGATGATATTCAAATGACCAGAAAATATAAGCACATGCTTAATGCCATTAGTTATCATAACACTGTGATACCACTGTATACCCGTCAGGATAGTTAAAATGAAAAGACAAAATAGCAAGTGCTGGTGAGAATGAGGAGTGCTGCTGGGAGAGATGAACCATGGCACCACCATTATCTGGTAACTGTTTTGCAGGATATACTAACACAGAGCATTTGTGTACCCGAGCACCCAGTGATTGCCCTCCTAGGGATACACCCAACAGAAATGCTTACATTTATGCACCAATATACAGGTGCTATAATGTTTATAGCTGCACTACTCTTAGTAGCTCAAACCTGGAAACTATCAAAAGGCTCACCAATGACAGGAAGGATAAACTGTGAAACATTCATGAAAATGGAATACTATACAACAGTCAAAATGATCTAAAGCTATATACAACAATATGAGTGGATCCAAAAAACACATAGTTGAGCAAGAGAAGCCATGCATAAGAGTGCATACGATATGATGACATTTATATGAAATAGAAACACAGGCAAACTTAACCCTGCTGCTAGAAGGTTATCCTTGGCAGAGGTGTGTTGGGGGCGCTCTGGACTGGAAGGGAACATGCAGGGGTCTTCTGGAGGCTGATGATATTCTAATATTCTGTTTTTCTGATGTATTGCTAACTACACAGGTGTGATCAGTTTGTGGAAACTCATTGAAATGTACATTCATAATTTCTTCACTAAAAATTTCTGTAATATATCTTTTTTTTTTTTTTTTGCAGCTGCAGGATTACATCATTTTAGAAATAATTTTAGAAAACTTGCAATTTGGCAGTTCCTCCCATCGGATATAAAGCCAAAGAACTGACAACAAGCAGTGGTTTCTGGGGCTGGCTTGTTCTGACTTCCAAACTTCAAGGTCAGCAACCTCAGGTAGGTAGCCTTAAGACAGCCACGGAAAACGCTACAAATCAGAGCTTTTTATTCACCAGTACACCACTGAACACCAACAGAGACAACAACGAAACAACAACCACTAAATAACAGTAATGACCACAGCAACAAAACCAAACATCTGCATTAAAAAATATAATAGTGAGGTCCAGTGGCTCACGCCTCTAATCCCAACACTTTGGGAGGCTAAGGCAGGATGATTACTTGAGCCCAGGAGTTCAAGACCAGTCTGGGCAACATAGCAAGACCCCATCTCTAACAAAAAAAAAAAAAAGGAAAAAATTCAGATAATAATAACAATGAAAATAACAGTATGTAAATAATGGTATGTAAAAAATCTAACAATCCCTCGAAATGGAAAAACTTGGCATCTCAAATGAATAATTCTCTCCTTCCCCAAGAAGTCCAGCACAAAGTTGGCTCTGGCCCTGAGATAAGGAGTTCAGGCCAGGTTTACACCCAACTCAGTCCTCAAAATCCCTCTCGTGTGGAATGAGAAGGCACAAGCATATTTACCCAAGTTTGCCCATTTTGTTTTCACCTTTCATCTCTCTCAATCCAATCTTACTTCTCATTTTAGGAAGTCAATAGACCAAAACGACCTTTTAATTACTCCTTGACCCTTCCACCCCACCCTGCCCTTTTCTTTCCCAGCAAGGAAATGACAATGAGTGTGGCCTGTAGATGAAGGTTATTACAGACTCACCGTGGGCTGTTTGGCCCAGGATGGGGAGGCAGAGCTCAAAGCTGGTCAGTGTGTGTGCTCCTCTCTCCACTTAGCTGTCATTCCGCCCTGTGATTTTCTGCCTCCCTCTTACAAGGACGCAACAGGGCTGTGGAGCTCCCAGGGCACTTCCAAGGCCCAGGTAAAATGAGGGGAATGAAAGATGCTGCAGCTACATGGTTCATCTCCTTTTGATCTCATAATGTTGAAGCCCCAGCTGAGAAGCTTGAAACAGGACGGAATTTAAAGTGTCTCTTCACAAAGGCACAAGCAACAGCAGCAGACATTTTTTTCCAAAGAGACTCTTGTCAGGAACTGAGTCAGAGAAACATCAGTAAGTCTAGATCCCAATTAAATTTGCCGCTAACTGGGACCTTAGCTCTCAAATGTAATCCTGGATTCTTATTTTATAGACGAGAAACTGGAGGCTTAGAGGAGTTAAGTGGGTCGCCCCAGGAGGTAGGTACAGGATCCAAACAGGGGCTTCACACTCTGCATCTCCAAGTTTGTCTACCCTATTTAGCCACTATTATTCTAGGTTCCTCGATGGAGCCCCACTTCCACTCCTACTGCACATTAATGTTTCTGAAATTGGGATGCACCTTACAATTATTTCATGTAATTCTTCTTCTTATTGTTTTTTTCTAAAACAATGTTTTAAATCCTGTTAGTAACCTGTCGGTGTACTGGACTCTAGGCAATTTGGATTTGCAACATGTATTTACATTTGAGAAATACATACCAAAGATTTTTTTTTTAAATGAAAAATATCTTGGCCCAGCGCGGTGGCTCACGCCTGTAATCCCAGCACTTTGGAAGGCCGAGTTGAGCGGATCACAAGGTCAGGAGATCGAGACCATCCTGGCTAACATGATGAAACCCCGTCTCTACTAAAAATACAGAAAAATTAGCTGAGCGTGATGGTGCATGCCTGTAGTCCCAGCTACTTGGGAGGCTGAGGCAGGAGAACTGCTTGAACCAAGGAGGTGGAGATTGCAGTGAGCCGAGATCGCCCCACTGCACTCCAGCCTTGGCGACAGAGCGAGACCCCATCTCAAAAACATATATATATATGACATTTAAAATCCAATCTAGTTTACACACAAAGTGTTCAGGAACTCATAACTACTGAGGGCTAAAGCACTCATGTGCACTCATGTCCACCTATCTTTTCCCATTTTTGCTGCTTTCCTTGAAGTCATGGGCTGAATTCTTTGCAGACTCCCAGATGTGAGTGAGAGTCAGAAGGTAAAACGGAATTAAAAATGGCAGTGGGGATGCCTGGGCTGCCCTACCTCTCAAAACTTCCCAAGCGGGGCAGTGGATCTGATCGATCTGAATTTCTCATTGCTCTTGGCTACCTTCTAATAACCCAACTTCTATCTTTGTTTAGTGTAAAACCCACTGAATGCAAAAAAATCTCTCCTGGGCTCTCCAGTCAGAGAGCATACAACTTGAAATGCAATTATGCAGGAATTCAACAAATGTTTCATTAAATACACTTTTATTTATTATTTTATCTTTTTTTTTTTTCACTGCTGTATTCCCAATACAAGATTACTGGAGTACCAATACAAATTGTTAAATGACCTTTGAATAATAAAAGCTATTGTTATTAAATACCTGCGAATGCCAGGCAACTTTTCAAAGACAATCTCATTGAGCCTGCTCTACAACTATAGGAGGTGGTGTGTTGCCTATTTCACAGATGAGGAAACCGAGGTACAGATGGGTCAAATAACCTACCAAAGTCACACTCAAGAGTAAGAAGGTAAGGTTTTCAGCCTCCAAAGCCTGGGTTCTTTCTCAGAATGTACTGGTTCCCCTTTTCCAAGGAATAATAAGTCCTCAAGTTCATTGGTAACCCTAAGGGACTGTCAACCCCTTGCTGGAGATTTTGCCTCCCAGACCTCCTTTTCCTCCTTTCCTTCCTCTTCACCTACTCTGTGAAAGACACTGTGTCTTAGGCTGCCTAACTTTCCCTCATTCCCAGGGGAGAGACCCACATGTGAGGGGAAGCAGC
The DNA here is from genome assembly GCA_004027715.1 of Plecturocebus donacophilus. Taxonomy (NCBI): domain Eukaryota; kingdom Metazoa; phylum Chordata; class Mammalia; order Primates; family Pitheciidae; genus Plecturocebus; species Plecturocebus donacophilus. The sequence continues at coordinate 33,528 of PVKP010019053.1, read as the reverse complement.
GGTAAGCATTTCAGCTGTCTTCTCCATGCCTGAGGTAGCCCTCTATCTGTATAGATACACAATCATAATAAAAACTTAAGTTTATTAGAAAAGGCTTTCTCATACATTCATTCTGTCATCCAGTTCTCATCACCACCCTGGGTATAGTCAGAAATTACTAGTGCCATTTAACACATGCCAAAAACTCACGTTAATTAGGAGGTTATTCTGGCCAGGCTCTGTTTTAAAGGCTTTGTGTCTATGATTCCTTTCATCTTCACAACAATCCTTGCTGGATGGTCTGATTATCTCCATTTTCCAGATGAGAAAACTAAAGCTAAAACTAAAGAGAGGTCAAGTAATCAACCCAACTTCACAGCTTACCACCGTCTTCCCCACCACAAGATACAGGCCCATATTCCTAACCCCTCAGTTGTGTTGCCTGAATAGCAGTAGACCCTGGAACAGATTCTAGTATTCCTGACCCTATGCCAATCAACTGCCCAATGCCATTTGGGCAGTCCCCACTATGGTTTTATTAGGAGAAGGCCTCTTCAGACACACTCTAGTCCTTTGGCTCCAACTCTCTTTTTAGCACTCGCTATAAAAGGGCTTAAAAGAGACTGGTTAAGCCCTTTCTCCCATGCTCATTCTACTTCCTGTTTCTCCTATTTTATTGTCCATTAACTTGAATTTCTCCTGTGCATCTTAGATTCTCCTTATGTACAGTGTCAAAATGACTGTCATCCTTTGCAGTCAGCCAACAAGCACTGATTTGGCTACAATGTAATGGCATGCATATTCAACTGCTTTTAGGAGCTGGGAGGATGCAGCCTCATGTTTCCTATAGGTGACACAGTGGCCAAGAAAAGGTGTTTTAAACTTAAGTCCTGGCCCTCAGTCTCAGCTTCGGCATGCACAAAGTCCTCCTAATCCCCCTGCCTTTTTTTGAGACAGTATCTTGCTCTGTCATCCAGGTTGGAGTGCAGTGGCATGCTATCAGCTCACTGCAACCTCTGCCTCCCAGATTCAAGCAATTCTCCTGCCTCAGCCTCTCTGAGTAGCTGGGACTACAGGTGCGGACCACCATGTTTGGCTAATTTTTGTATTTTTAGTAGAGATGGGGTTTCGCCATGTTGGCCAGGCTGATCTTGAACTCCTGTCCTCAGGTGATCTGCCCGCCTTGGCCTCCCAAAGTGCCAGGATTACAGGCATGAGCCACCATTCCTGGCCATCCTAACCCAATTCTAATGAGTCTCCCTGTTAAAACAATGCTCCTGGTGGAAAAGACACTGAGATGAAACCATATCTCATAGCACTGTTTGCACAGCAAATCTTGTTCCAGCAACAGCTGTTAAATGACCTTGGTTTCAATACATTATAAGAACCAGTTCTTCTCAGAGGCATCATGGAATTACAATAGTCACACACCATTATCTGTGTAACTATGATCCATTCTTCTTTCTGGGCATATAAAAGCATTTTGGTTATACGATCAAACTAGAAATCTCCCTCACTGTGTGAACATCACAACTGAGCAACCAAGTAAACCTGAAGCTCTGTCTGTGCCTGCTGAATAGCTCATGGTCTTATCAACAGTCTTATCAGATGAGCCAGTGGTCTCATCATCAGTATCCTGAACTTGAATCAACAACAGTAAGGGCCTCACTCAGCTTATGTCAGGCCTTGAGGTAGTTACAGTGAGGATGGAGCACTGAATACAGATCTTCTCAATTCTTTAACATGGCTGGGAAGATAAAAGAACAGTAGGACAGGAAGGAATGTAGCGGGTATACTGTGCCACTGATAAATACGATTTAATCCCTGAAGAAAATATAAAATTAATTTTCAAATCCAATATTTATACAAATTTTACAGCAACCTTTTCAGATATACTAATTAAATAGTTTCTCTAAAAACACTCTAGGATTCACAGTAGCCAAGATCTGGAAACAACCTAAGTGTCCATCAACAGACAAAGAAAATATGGTTATGTATAGATAAATATATACATATATACACAATGGAATGTCATTCAGCCTTAAAAAAGAAGGATAGCCTGCCACTTGGCACAACATGGGTTAAGCTAAGTGAATGAGGAAATTATGCTATGTGAAGTAAACCAAATACAGAAAAAAAAATTATTGTATATCTCCCTTATGTGGAATCTAAAAAAAAGTCTAATATATACAGATAGAAAATCAAAGAGTGGTTACCATGTTGGAGAGAAAATGGGGGAGATGTAGGTCAAATAATTCAAAGAAGCAGATATGTAGGATAAACAGGCCTAGAGACTAAAGGTACAACATGAGGGCTATAGTTCATAATATTGTATTGTACTAGGGATTTTTGTCAAATAACTAGATTTTAGCTGCTCTTGTCACACACAAAAAAGTAACTATGTGAGATAAGTCAGTCTGCTTTACTCTAGTAACCACTTTTCTATCTGTATCCCATAACATCACGTTGTAAACCTCAACTCTGCACAATACCATTTATTTTGAAGTAAAACAAAATAAAAATGCTCTTATTTAATTTTTGATGGCTATTTAACAACAATCTTTTGTATATATAGTTTCAGAAAACTTAATAATAAACAAAATCCAAAAGCCATCATAACATGCAAAATAAATAATGTGAACGGAAAATTGATGACTTTGTTCTCATAAAAGGGAATAGAAGACTTTAAGGTGTGAAACTATAATAATAATTGAACTATTTGGCTCTACTCAGAAGAGAATAATTGGCCAATCTTTGACTAGCCTACAAATTGAATAATAATCTCTGACCTATGAATCCACTCCTTTCCTGTTTTACAGATGGGAATTTATAAATTATTCTTTACTTCCTGCCCTCAATGTAAGTAGAACTTTCAGGGTCTACTAAGTATCTGTCCTATTTCACTTCCATGGTGGCTGTATGTCAATGGATTCTGTGTTTACATTTTATGGCATGTTTCAAAAGAAAAGAATTATGTGAGTACATTTTTTATAGCCCAGATGAATATGTTGTAATCTTATTTTAACATTACAGGTTATTGGCCAAGTGCATTACAATGATCTGTTGTTAGGATCGGTGCCAGCTGCTACATATGAGGTATAATTCAAGGAGCTGTCAGCCCTGGGCTCTTCGCTGGGAATGATGCCAGGGCTGGGAAAGTCAATGTCAGGCTGGAGGTAAAGGATGCACATACCAGGTGGGCTAGACAGAGAGACTTCCTCAGTTTGTGGTCAACGATCTAGAGCTAGATGAAAAGACTGTACACAATGGTCAGAACAAGCCACACAGGTGACCAGGAGGGTAGGCACATATCTTGGAACCAAAGCTGTGATTGCAGACAGGAAGGCAGAAACCAGAAGATACACAGGAGAGTGCAGAGGTGGAATGAAGGAATGGAGAGTGCTAGTGGTAAGATGCCAAAAAAGCTAGCATGTAGTGCAAACGAATGGGGAGAGGAACATTTTGCCTCATTCCAGAACTTCTTTTGTGCTTTCTGCTAGGGGAGGAGCCAACCAGACAGCCAATCCAAGGGGATGGTCTTACTGCTATGTGTTTTCTGTGTGAGAGGCATAGCAAAACCTAACATCAACAAACTTTTTTTCTTTTCTAGACTCATGTAGAAATTCCAACCAATAGATTGATTTTTGGGGCAAAGGTAATATCTGTTGAAAGCCAACGTTAAAAAAAAAAAAAAGAATATATTACTTATAATGAGGGAACATTAATAGTGTAGACATATATTAAATTTCCCTTTAGAAAGAGAAAACAAAGTTAATGTAAACTGTGATAACTGTAATATGAGGTATAGAAAAAAATGTGATTATGGGTGTCTGAGGGCATGAAGAGTCCCCAAAAGGGAGAACCGGTGTTTCAACTGAGCTTCACTGAACACACACACACACACACACACACACACACACACACACACGGAGAAAGAGAGAGAGAGAGACAGAGAGAGAGAGAGAGAAACAACTAAAAAATCTGTCTTCAGATGTTAAGAATTCTCAATGTAAATAATTAAGGAAAACAAAGGTTTTCTGGCAATATGTACTGTATCACTTGAGTGATTTAATGTTCTGGGATTTTTCTAATGTTGAAGACAGTTGAGCAAATGATCTTCAAGATCCACTGTCTCAATGCTATCCATTTATACCTCTCAAATGTACGGGAAGAACCCACCTTTTTGACACCTGAAAGTGACTTTTTAAAAAACCGCCATGGTAACCCTTAGTAACACGAGCCACAGACCACAAGAACCTTATGATATTATACTGAGGTGGACTCCATTTCCAAAGCCAGGAGAGGTGGACATTGGGTAAGGAGGAGGAACAGCTGCTATATCCAGGGACCCTGATAAAGAAATGATTTTCTCCTCCTGCTTTTGGACTTTTCCATGTTTCCTGTTTCTCAAAGCCAATCCAGATGGACTTTATCCAAGTTCTATCTCAGAATTGGCTTATTTTGAGATATCATGCAAAGAATTTGCAGTAGGTCCTGATAGACCAGTCTTGATAAAATTTTCTCCCATGCAGGTCTGTGTCTGCTTTTTTCCTCCTGTGAGTGTCTGAGAATTGAGAGGCTCATATCTATGTCTCTTCCATTTTAAAAGTGAATAAGTATCCAGCATAAAGAACTATTATAACTCAGCAATAAAAGATAGACAATCCAATTAAATGAGAGCAAAGACTTTAAATAGACATTTCTCTTAAAAAAGAGATAAAATAGCCAATAAACACAGCAAAAGATTCTCAACATCACTAGTCATTAAGGAAATGCGAATCAAAGCTATAAGACCACCTCACATCCACTAGAATGGCTATAATACAAAGGACAGACAATTACAAGTGTTGGTGAGGATGTGGAGAAACTGGAATGCTCATACACTGCTGGTGGGAATGTAAGATGGCACAGCTTCTTGGGAAAACAGTTGGACGGTTCCTCAAAATTTTAAATATGGAGTTAGCATATGACTCAACAATTCCACTCCTAGGTATGTACTTCAGTGACCAATTCTCTGACACCCGTAGGCGTTCTGCAAGTCAATCCTATTTGACACAAACTACCAGAGTTACACTCCACAGGTTTAAAGGATCAGTGCCACAAGACTGGCCTCACTTCAGATTCCAGTTGCCAAGTCCTGGGTCCCCAGGCTACCTGAACTTCTTTCTGACTTGATTGCAAACGTTGGGGATCCCCTTCTCAGGTTTCATAATTCACTAGAATGACTCATAAAACTCAGGAGAACACTACTTATATTTACTGGTTTATTATAGAGGATACAACTCAGGAACAGCCAAATGGCAGAGATGCATAGAGTAAGGTACTGGGGAAGGGTGGCATACCCTCTCTGTGTGCCACCCTCCCAGTACCACCTGTTCTCTAACCTGGAAGTTTTCCAAATCTTGTTGTTCAAGAATTTTTATAGAACTCAATCTCCAGCCACCCTCCTCTCCCTAGGGGTCAGAGGTCAGTGGGTGGCACTGAAAGTTCGCACCCCTAGAACTCACATTTGGTCTTTCCAGTGACCAAAAGATTCTCAACATCAATAGTCATTAGGGAAATGTGAGGGCTTACATTTGGACTTTCTGGTGACCTGCTCCCATTCTGAAGCTACCTGGGGGCCCACTCTGAGTCACCTCTGGTCAAAAGATATTTCTAACTCAGGAAATCCCAAGGGTTTTAGGAGCTCTGAACCAGGAACCAAGGACAAAGACCAAATATAATTTTTACTATATCATGATACTCAAGGTAATTGAAAACATGTCCACATAAAAACCTGTACATGAATGTTCATAGCAGCATTATTCATAATAGCCAAAAAGTGGAAGTAACCCAAATGTCCATCAACTAATGAATGGATAAACAAAATGTGCTACATCCAATACAACAGGATAGTATTACTGGGTAATTAGTCATCAAAAAGAATGATGTACTGATACATGCTACAAGGTGAATGAACTTTAAAAACATTATGCAAAGTAAAAGAAGTCAGATGTAAAAGGCCACATACATTATGATTTCATTTATATGAAATATCCTGATTACACAAATCCACAGAAAGTAACTAGTGGTTTCCAGGAGTTGGGGATAGGGTTGAGTGGTGACTTAATAGTTGGGGTTTCTTTTTGGGATGATAAAAATATTCTGGAATTATATTGTGTGCTGGTTGCACAACTCTGTGAATGAATCTAACAAAAACTATTAAATTACACACTTTAAAAAGGTAAATTTTATGGTATGTGAGTTACATCTCAAAAAAAAGTGATTTGCTGTCCCTATATAAGAGCAAGCAACCTCAGCTTTGTCAGAGGGAGTGTGACTGAAGCTCTGTGTAGGATCTCATCTGTGCAGTAATGGTGGGTATAGTGGGTAAGGCCAGAATATGGAGTCTGGCCCATTAAGGGGAAAGCTTGGTCCTGGCATTTGTTAACTGTGACTTTGGGTTTCTTGGTTTCTTAGTCTCAGTTTCCCCAACTGTAAAATGAGAATAGTAATGGTTCTTGCCTCATAGAGTTGTGGGAGTTCCCTCAGTTAATGCAGAGAAATTACTTAGATCAGTGCCTAGACCACTGTGTACTTAGAATATAACAGATACCTACATCTTGCTTCCTTCTTTGATAGACTAGAACTTGATAGTTTTCTTCATGAAGTGAATCTCTGCTTAGTTTTCTAATACCTATGTTTTGAAATATGTGTGGGGTCTAAGTAGTTTATTTAAAATCCTTAGTTTTTAAATTAATTAATTAATTAATTTAGGACAGGGTCTAACTTTGTCACCCAGGCTACAGTGCACTTGTGTGATCATGGCTCACTGTAATCTCGAACTCCTAGCCTCAAGTGATACTCCTGCCTCAGGAGGATCCTAAGTAGCTTAGACTACAGGCATGTACCACCTCACCCAGCTAATTAAAAACATTTTTTTTGGAGACCAGATCTTGGTATATTGCCCAGGCTGGTCTCAAACTCCTTCTTCCTTGGCCTCCCAAAGCACTGTGATTACAGGCACTAGCCACCATGCCCAGCCGAGATCCTTAGTTTTAAAATACTTTGCAGCAACATTCCTTGCATGTCTGTGGAGTTGATACTTGCATTCTTTGGTTCCTATTCAAAAAGTAAAAGAAGGAAATCTTTGAGTTACAAAATGGAAGATGATAAATTCAGATCTGGGCATCCTGAATGTGAGGGAGTTGAGATATATGTCTAACTTGAGATGCCAGTGAGCTTTAGGGTTCAATGCAAAATGTTTGATTAATGGCTATGACCTTAAAAACAAAAAATGTGAACTTCTGACATTTTGAGATACATTTTAACCAAAATACTATTTAGTGTGGTACAATGGACTTGAGAGTTAAACAGGGCCTAGGTTGAAGCCCTGCCTTTGTCAAGCTATATGATTCTAGGCCATCAGTCAACCCCTTGAAAATAATAATAGCAATCTCAAAATGTTGTGTTAATATCACATCAAATAATGAATGGTAAGTAAACAAGAATTGAGGATATTCTAAATGCTAGAAGAATTCATTTTCTTTTTAGCTTGATAGTATTCAAAAATATATGTGAAATACTTATGTACTGATTTGACAATATCAACAGTTTTAGTAAGAGTCTTTATATCTAAATAACAAGAGCTTACTATCAATTCAAAATTTTCCACACTTTAAAAAAATATGTAGTGACCAGAGCAACCAGAAATCCACATCGCCATTTTTGAACCCTTGCTTATTGAGCTTGGTGAAGCCAGCCTGGAAATTCAGTGTTCACACAAGTTTCTATATTCCATATTTCTTGATCCTACTCAATAATGAGTAATGTTTTAATTTCATCTATGATAGATTCAATTCCATAATGACACAGGTAGTGTGTAAACATCATTTAGCTTCATACTGCATTGATTATGTGCTGAAAGCTGTTTATCATATTTCCTAAGTCTTGGCAAGATGACTGATGGTCAATAAAATCAATAATAACTGCTTGTTAAAAGCACCATAGATTTATCTATGCCATCTTAGACTTATTAGATTGGATGAAAGTCCAGTTTTACATTTGACTGTATGTGACTAATACTCTTGGGATAACATTATTCCAAGATAATAGGACAGCATAAGTGATACCATTTTATTAGTTTTATGAAATGATATGCCTTCATGATTGCATTAATATCAGCAATGCTAGGTAATGGACTATGCATATCTATAGTAAAATCAGCTGTTGGTTATTTGCACTAATGAAAAGAAACTAAAGTACAGACAATCAAAAGAGGTAGATTATGTCATAGAATCACTTGGATGAGTTGGGCTTAGAGTTGAGCCTGCATATACTTGAACAGCCAAGATTTTGCTCCCTACAAAATCACAAAGCCTGTTATGAAGACCTGCTCTGGAAAGAAAATGTTTAATTCCCCATATTGCCATTTACTCCTCTCTGCAACCCACTTTGTTCAGAGTTAATAATGCCTTAGACTGATAGTGCAGGTCAGAACAGTGTTACTCTTTCAGGCTGTCCTGGACTATGGGAATGAGTAATGAATATTTGGTGTCAACAGTTACTTTTTAAGGTGCAGCCTGCAAGCAAAGTAAAAGTGAGAGGAGATGAGCAAAACCTCAATAAAGCCGAACTGATGCTATCCAGCTAGAAAGTAAGCATCACAGGAATGAATCAGCGGTGGATGAGAATTAAGCATCTATGTGTACTCCTGACAGAAGGTGGCTATTCCCACACCAAAGAACAATGTTTAGTGTACTATTTCCAACGCCAACTCTGTAAAAGGAAGTTTCTTCTTTGATCAGAACTGTTAGTATAAAACATGCAGTTCTGCTTCTGTGCAAGGCTTATGAAAAACAACTTTATTTGGCAGTGTTTAAATCCATTCTTAAACAACATCCTCTTCTAGTTCACATATTCCTTTTTATACTTACGGTGAAAGGTGGGTCAGGTTTCTATTCTGAATTGGAATACACATATTTTCTTTTAACCACATAGGCAAAAGGTACAAGAAAAAATGGAAAATAAACAGATACTTGCTTATAGATTTACACATATTTTGTGTTTTCAAAAATGGACTTATAAATGTTTAGATCTGTAGAAATAAAGATACTTAAAATGCCTATGGACTTTTATTTTTAAAATCTATTACTTTATGGTTTTTTGGTCTGTAAATTTTGAGATGCATTATTTTGTTAGAAGAGGGACGATGACTCCATGGCCAAGCTGGTAGAATCTTACTGCCTATTTGTTACTTAGTTCTGACAGGGAGGCAGGATGAACCCCTACAAGGTAATTAGGCCTGTACCTCTGATGATCTGGTCTGTGGAATATTTAATATACTTGTCACCTCTTTCCTCCTGCACCATATTTTCTTCTCTAAATTTATTTTGTCACAAGGAAACTTAGGAGAAAAATGACTCAATTTCTCAGTAATTTTCATACATGAGAACTAAAGGAGTCCAGCTATTTGTTATGTCATTGACGTTTCTAAGTTCACAAAACTGTGCTTTTATAGGTCATATACTGCCTGGGTTTATGAGAAAGTAGAACAAACAGCAGCTAAAGATGTGAGCTGTAGAGTCAGACAGCCAGGATTCAAACCCTGGCCCTGCCAATTACAACTGGTGTGACTTCATAATCTTCCTATGTCCCAGTTTTCTCACAGGAAGATGTGTGGATTATGAAGATTAAATGAGAAAATGCTGTAAAAATCTCAGAGTAGTGCCTGGCATGTAGTAAGCGCCCAGTACATTTTATCAAAAAATATAAAATACAGGTTTTTAAATTTAATGGTTACTGTCAGGCTAATTTGAGAAATGTAAAATACTGGGTTATATTGCTACTTATTAATCTTCCTCCACTGATTTTCTTCATTGAACCAATTATCTAACTTCTCCTAAGTACAGAAACAGAGTAAAAGAAGATAGGTAAGGCCAGGTGCAGTGGCTGATGCCTGTAATCCCAGCACTTTGGGAGGCCGAGATAGGTGGATGACCTGAGCTCTAGAGTTCCAGAACAGCCTGGCTAAACATAGTGAAACCCCATCTCTACAAAAAATTACTTGGGCATGGTGGTGCATGCCTGTAGTCCCAGCTACTTGGGAGGCTGAAGCAGGAGAACTGCTTGAACCCGGGGGGTGGAGACTGCAGTGAGCTGAGATCATGCCATTGCACTCCAGCCTGGGCAACAAGAGTGAAACGCCGATTCACACAAAAAAAAAAAGATAGGTAAGAAACAGTCTATGGCACTGAGTTCATAGGGTTCAGTGGAAGATTTCTCACAGAAGCAATTATAATACAGTAGGAGGATGCTCAGGGTTAGAACACAGATGTGGATGCTGTGGAGGAGGGTGAGATGAACAGGTGATAGGGCTGGGAAGAGAGTCTGGGAACAAACTATGAAAAGGAAGGGGACTGAGGTGACCATATCTGTTTTAGACAATCAGGCACAAGCAGGAATTGAAATCATGGAGTGGATGAGTTTCTTGAGACAGGCGTGTTGAGGAGGGAGGAAAAAATAAATATTCATGACTAGAAACTCAAAAAACTTTTCTTGCTTTTTCAGCTTAAAATGAATCAGCCAAAATGAAGAAAATTCCTTCTCTGCAGCTCCATAATAAAAGAGTGTCTGCAATTAAACCCAGCTGGGGTTGTGGGGAGGACGCTGCTGGTGCAGGTGTAACTCTGGTGAGTAGGGGAGCAGCATCAGGTTCCTGGTTGGCAAGCTGGTCTGGTCCATGGCTGTGAAGGCTGGCTCATCTCAACTGGGTGTGGCCAGGTTAGTTGGTCTGGTGACTGGAAGGTCTGGTCTAAGAAACTGGGGGAGGGCAAGCCCAGTGGACAGGAAGGGAGGGGCTCTACGGAGAAGATCAGAGAGTGTCAAGGAGAAAGTAGCTAAGCAGGCAGACAGGATTGTGACTAGATCCATGGCTAACATGCTGTACTTTAAGCCCTGATCGTTTAAAAAGAAGGCAAAACCAGGCAACAAAAGTGAACTGATGTCATGATGATTTCCCTGACACAGATGCAGTTAGAAAAAAGAAAACCTGCTGTTAAATATATTTTGCTTGGGTTTTCTTGGATAATCTCACTTGGAGATAGGTCTGTTTAGGATAGGTGCCCAGTTTAGGGTTGTGAGAACACCCCAGGGGAGTGTTTTTGGCTTTGAGATGTCCTGTGAATTAGATATGCCGCTTGACAAAACCTAAATGGTCTTTGATGGTGTAGGGATAGGTTCATTGTGGTGGTCATTTTATAGAAACTCTTGTTCTAAGATTAAAAATTGACCCCAAATGTCAACATAAAAATATTAGCAAAACCTGAAGGGTTTTTACCTTCAGAAGTTGTGCTGTGTTGTCCCCAGAGCAACGTTAAAGTTTTAAGCTTTTAATATTGTCTTTTTCTGCCTATTAAAAGTATCTTTAAAACAATCTATTTTTATTTACCAAAGATTAATGAAAAACTCAATTAGACCAGTCATTCGGTATCATATAAATGAAACCTAAAAGTAGTCAAAAGTAGATTCAAGTGTTTTTTTTTTATTATATTACATAATATTCCTCATGCCTAAAATCATTTTTTGAGTTATTTATAATAGAAAGGGGGGCAACATGTATTCCAGTTCATACATATAAATACTACAAAACTTGTGTTAATTATTTTTACCTCTTTGATTTTTAATGTTTAAAAAATAAAATAAATTTAACATTTAACATTTGCTTTAAGAATTAACAAGATCTAAGGACAGATTTGCTGCAGACATTTATCCACAGGCTGGAGTTTTAGGGTATTCTCATCTACATAGACAAGAAATTAATAACAATTACCTCCTTACTAATGATTTACTAATAACTGCCTGAACTAGAGTTCTTCAAACTTGTTTGCCACTCTAAGAGTTTCCAAAGTTAGACACATTTGGAAAATGCTACAGTGGCTTTGTTGGCTGCAGGATGTATCTATATAGGCATATTGATACAATGTACAATGTGAACTACCAGCAGCCTATTCAGAATGGAGAGTCTCAAACTTATTTAACTAAAGAAAATTTGTGGGAGCATAGTTTGAGAAATGGTGACCTAGAGTATAGGTAAAACAAAAAGAATTGTGGAGTGCTCATACATAGCCTTCAGAGGTTTTTTTTGCCTTTGAAAACACATTAATTATTGGCAGAAGTTTGATTTCAGAATCTTCCTGTCTAGCCTAACGTTCTTAAAAGTGTCATCACTACATACATTGAGTAATTTTGACTTGCTTAAAAAAAGTCTCTCTTCGGCTTCTTTGTGAACAACTTCACAATAAAAATAGCTGAAGAAAATAGCCAAAGGCTAATAAAAGCTACCCAGTGGTGGATGGGTAGATAGCATGGAATATGATATGATTTCTGCTTCACTGAATCCAAAACTGCCCCTCTATTTATATTTATGGCATCAGGATGCAGCTTTCTAAGCATCATATTCTAAAGACAATATCTAGGTGAATAAAAATTAGAATCTTCAAATAAAGTGTTCACATGTGTTAATTCATACACTTTTATAAGTCAGGACTTCTCAGTTGCAAGTAGCAGGAAATCAACACAAACATGCTGAAGCAAAAAAAAAAAAAAAAAAAAAAAAAAAAAAAAAAAAAAAAAAAAAAAAAAAAAAAAAAAAAAAAAAAAAAAAAAAAAAAAAA
>PVKP010019053.1:0-20796 GCA_004027715.1 Plecturocebus donacophilus | reverse complement strand
TTCTAGCTTTCTAGTTCCATTCTCCTTGTGAGTTGATTTTATTACATTTCCCATGAAATCTCCTGAGATCACCTAAATGGGTTTCTGATCCTTGCAATCAATAATCCTTGACAAAACTGATAAACAAATGATATTTATTTATAATTATTTGATTCTTAAACATTTATCATGTAATAGGTTCTGTCCTTCTGTATGCCAAAGTTAAGTTGTATGCATACTTTGAAAGTCCATCAACTTGTTTAGGTGAGGGAAGTGCCATTTATTATACTAATAGTAAGGACAAGCATTCCCTGTACACTATTCTCATTACACAAGAACAGATGGCTGTGATAATTGCCTCTTACTTTATGCAAACTGTGATTTGACCTGAAACTCCAATTAATAGCATCTTTTCATGGCATATACAGGAGAAACAATTTCTGCTACTTTAAACAATATCTTTATTGGAGTATGTGAAAAAAAAAAACTGAGCCTTATCAGTTATTTTAGCTTTCTTATAGAAAACCAAAATACTTTGGTTTAATATATAAATCTTTGTGTGGTATTCTTTATTTCTTGAGCTTAATTCAACTGAATATTCTCTCTGGACCCATGAGGAAGAGGCTGACTCTTTTACACCACCTTTCAGAGCGGCTTTGGACTGTACCCTATACTCTGGAAGGATCAAGAAAAGTACCACAAGTTGAGGGATAAGATTTTATGCAGTAATTGTTGACTGGTGAGACACTGACTTCTGTTTTCCATGAATAGTTTATGGTTGTGTTGAACTTAAATTAGTAAATTATAAACATTTAAATTACTTTATCAAAATCCTTCCACAAATATAGTTTTAACTCCCTCACATCTTTGTAGATGGGAAGTACAGACAGGTGATGAGACTTGGAAAAAGCTTCCTACAAATAAGTGGCAGTATCAGTTCTAGAACCTGGATCCCCCGTTATCTAGTTCTTTCCATTATGCCTGGGTACAGAGAGGAATAACTGTCTTCTCTGTAACATTCTCCTTAACATCTGTAAAAATGTTTACATGGCACATAGAATGTTCTAATTGTACTAGAAGTAAATCAAAGGAAATGTAAAACCACGAACATATGCTGCCTGTTATGTTTACCACAGGAATAGATCGACTATACTGTGTTTACTGCTGACATATAGTTAACCGAATATCATTTTTAGTGGCATTATATAATACATTTTGCTACATAAATATTTAATGAGATGCCACCACAAAGCTAAGCAGATATTTTTTCCAGGATATTTTGGAAATGAAGGCATATTAACTGACAGTTTATTTTAAAATATTGTTTAAATTACAAATTTTCATTTATAAAAACAAAGGTAAGAGAAAAATAACATTTGAGACAAGATTAAGAATGAACACTCTTTAGAAAAGAAAGGAAAAGAAAATCTTTGCTTAGTAGCATGAACCCAAAAGAATCATTATAAATATATTACTGAGTCAGTGACTTCTTTTTTTATTTTGAGATAGAGTCTCGCTCTGTCACCCGGGCCGCAGTGCAGTGGTGAGATCTTGGCTCACTGCAACCTCCACCTCCCAGGTTCAAGTGATTCTCCTGCCTCAGCTACCCAAGTAGCTGGGATTACAGGTATATGCCACCACGCCCAGGTAATTTTTGTATTTTCAGTAGAGATGGGGTCTCAACATGTTGGCCAAGCTGATCTTAAACTCCTGGCATCAAGAAAGCTGCCCGCCTCAGCCTCCCAAAGTGCTGGGATTACAGGCATGATCCATTGCACCCAGCCCTGATTTGGTGACTATTGAAACACCAGGAATTCAAGGATAACATCAGTATTTAGGAATGAGAACTGCTTAAAATCACAAAGTAATAGTAGTGGTTTCAATTGCCCATTTTAAAGTGTCTACAAAATCACTTTTTGGTGTTATAATTCTTTCAACAAATTAAGTTGAATAAAGGAATATAGCAAGTACTGATACTAAATAAAAACTGTTACCAGATATTTGACTTATAAGACCAGTATTTATTATTATTTTTAATGTGTTATTACTTTTCATGGATTTCTGAAGGCCACAAATATCTGAAACACATTTTAATCTGGCCAGTTGAAAACTACTTTATTTTGAGACAGAGTCTTGTCTGTCACCCAGTGATATTTTTAATGCCACTTAAAAAACAAACTTCAGCCATTTTATATCTTGAATGTGTAAGATGATGATTTAAGGTATCTTGAATGTGATGTGTGATGATTTATTATATCTTGAATGTGTAAGATGTGGGAAATACTTATCTGCAGGACTTACTTTAAGTATCTGTAGAAATGACTAATATGGTAGACTATGAATGAAAAGCTTTTCAGGTCTAGTAATAGTCTGTGTTGATACTTTGGAGACCTAGTTATTATAATTATTTGCTGTCCTATTTTTGCAGGGCACAGAAATTCTGGCCCATGAGCTTTTGTGGAGATAGAAGTACCATTAACTAAAACATAAACTACATGAGGAAACTGACTGCTACCACATTAACTTCCTTATTAATTAAATAAGGTGGGGGAGTAATGTTTGTTGTTCATCTAACAGATGACAAGTGAATGTTAAAATCTGTCATCCTTCTGTCTTATTTTTTTCTTGGCAGTTTAGTAATCCTCATATTGACTGAACAAAAATTATGCCTACTTACTGTTTTGGAAAAAATGTGCAAAAGATCAGAGAATAAAGTAGTCTTCTAGCCTACTTATGTCATATCTCAAAGGTTTTAACATTCTTTTTTTGGCAGATAGACATCTAAATTTCAATCCAGTCAGCACCAGTGTCTGTCTACTCATAATTTCTAATGCCAATAAAACAAATGGTTTAACATTTCAAATTGACAAGGGACTTGACAGAGATTTAAAGGTTTCTTTTGGTCTCAATGGATCAAGGAAACGCTTTCCATCATAAAAAAAAAATAATGTTGTGGTTTAACCATACTAATTAGCTGTGACTAAGTTCTTTTTCCAGACAGTGATCAATTTTTTAGTTCCAAGGATACATTGTAGGGCAATTCAACGTAGACTATAGTTAGCAGTTTAAAAGTGAAATCTAAATATGAATAAAAAACTAGTTGTGAACTAAAGTTTTGAAAACTTTTAAGACTAAATGTCATTTTCAAAAACTTAAATTCAACTGTTCTGAAAACAGTGGTGTGTGCCCAGTTAGGCTTAAATTTGTGCTAAATGAAATCTCCATCAGTACTAATATGATTTAATAGCTTATATGTAAGAATAGAATGACTAAACATGGATCACATTCAACTGGGATAAGGAGTTGAGATAACTTTCACTGATTGCTGAAAATTATGACTTTTTTTCTTGCTGTATGTAAAATATCAATGTTCCAGCCTTAACTCTGGCCTGAACACCATCTTCACTGCTCTATCTCATCCTTGGGTATGCAACTCAGTGATGTAAAGAAAAGCTCCTTCCAATCATCTTCCCGACTAAATGGATCATTTAAAAAGTGAAAATCAAATTCATGCACATCTCCTCAAAAGTGGTTCCCTTCCTTCTAAGCAGTGTGGGCATATAATAAGGATCTTCTTCATGAGGCTCATTTCATTTATGTCTGTGTGTGTACAGAGAACAATAGATAAATACAAAAATAACATGATAATTAAAACATATAGCATGCCACACAGGGATAAATTAAAACATATAGCATGCCACACAGGGATAAATACTACTGAGGAAAATAAAGCTGAGAAGGAACTAGAGGGTGTCTTGGTGGGTGGCACTGCAAAGGTGATATCTGAGCAAAGAGCTGAAGGATGCAGGTAAGTGAGCCATTCGGATCTCAGGTACCTGGGGAAGAGAGCTTCAGGCTGAGTAAACACCGAATGCAAAGGACCTGGGGTGGGGAGGTGCCTGATGTCACATGAGGAACAGCAAGAAGCAGTGTAGCTGGAGCAGAGGGAGTAAGTGGAAGGCAATGAGTTCGACGGGGCCAAAATGGAAGAGGTCATGTAGGTCCTCATAGACCATTCCAAGGACGGGCTGAGAAGCTTGGGAACAACTGGAGGGTTTTGAGCAGAGGAGTGGCACGACCTAACATGTTGCTAAAGTCTCTTTGTGTCTAGCCATGGTGGAAACAACATCAAAAGAGACCGGAAAGATAAATCTGGTAACAGGTGTCCCAAAGTTTGAACATATAACTCCTGAAAGAGAAAGGGGTTGAATCCTGGAGAAGTGGGTGTGTGGGTAGTTGGGAGGAGGAGGTTTCCCTAGGAGATGCACCTGCCTGGCTTCCAGGCCGCCACTGCGAAAACTCCGGTCCCGTCACTCCAGTCCCAGGTCCCAAATCCGGAAGGGTACGGCCCCAAGCCTGCACCTCCCTTTGCCATGGCAACCGCTGGCTGCCCTCTCCCATCTGCCTTTTGAGCACGTGGCACCAGGACCCCGCGTTCTCTCCAGCTCGAAAGCCAGGTCTGGCCCAGAGCAGGGCTCATCAGTATTCCGCCCGCGGCGCCCCCCCCGCCCCCAGCTTTGCCATGCCTCACCAGGTGCGTCTATCCAGTAGCTACAGACTCCCGCCGTCCGCGCGACCCCACTGTCCCCACTCCAGACCCTCCTCGGGGCTTAGCAGCCCGCCCTGCCCTCTAGCGTGTCTAACGGCCCTGGGCACTGGCGCTGATCTGCCCAGCTACGCAGCGCTTTCCCAAACACTGGCCGCGGCCACTGGCTGCAGACCCGCCGAGGAGAGGGGGCTCCCTGCGTCCCGCTCACAGGCAGCGCGCCCCGAGAGACCCGTTCTAAGGCATCCCTGCAACAACTCTCTAGGGTGGATTCAACTCCCCCGTGGGCTGGTTAAGATTCCCCCATGCCTCCTGCAATGCACCAGACCGGGGAGGTAAACATCGAAGGCACCTGCATTGCGCCCCCGCTGGGATGCGCTGTGCACAAGAGACGGGGACCGTCTGCTGCAAAACCGGATGATCGGAGGCGCAGGGAGTTAGGAGTGGGTTTTCTTATGACTCACCTTATGTAGTTTCCACATGGCACCCAGAGCCTTGACTTCGTGGCTGGAGTGTTTGCCCTCCTCCAAGCATTGGTAGCACACGGGCATCTTGCACTGCACGCAGTACATGCTGTGGTTCTCCAGCTCGTGGTCTGTGCAGGTGGAGACCTTGCGCGGGCTCAGCCGCCGGCTCACACGGCCCTGGGCCGGGGGCACCAGGCGATGCTTGGCTAGGGGCCCCCGGGGCGGATGGCAGCGCAGGCGGCACGGATCGCAGTAGAAGACGTCGCACTGTTCGCACATGACTGTGGCCTCCTTGGGCGCCTTCTCGCAGAGCTGGCACTTGAGGGCAGCGGCTTTGCTCTGCTGGTAGCGGTCAATTACCCCTTCCAGTACGCGATTCTTGGGGAAGCCGCGGAGCCCCCGGTCATCCAGGATGAGGCTGCGGTGACACTGGGGGCAGGTGATACAGGAGTTGCGGGGCACCGGGGCCAGGGCCGGTGACAGGTGGGTGGCCGGTGGTGGCATAGCCGGGGGAAACACGCGGACGCCGTTAGGGGACTTCTGGCACGGGGTAGTGGGGGCGCTGGCGAAACCCCCGTAGGAGCCATAGCCGCTGTCCGCCTCGCTGTACAGGCTCATCTTGTCCAGGTCCAGATAGTCATAGTCGGAGACCCCAGAGCCCGAGGCCCGACGGCTCTGGGGGGACTCAGACTCCGGAGTCTGCACCAGGATGTTGCGGGCGCACGCCTGACACAAATTGTGAGAGCAGGGCAGGATGATGGGCTCCCGATAGAAGGAGCCGCACACCGGGCATTTCAACTCCTCTTCCATCTCCTCCATGGGGTCGGGTCTGGGAGGAGGCAGCGACGGCTGCAGAGGGTGCCTGAGCTGGCGAGGTGGCCAAGGGGCCCGTCTTGTCCAGCACCCTGGCCAGCGGCGGCGGCGGTGGCGGCGGCTTCTTCCCGCGTCGTGCTGGCGTGGACACCCGGAGAAGCGCTAGCTCTGTGAGCCGCAGCCGCGGAGCCGCCGCGCGGCGCGCCAGCCCGGACCGCCCCCTCCTGCCCTCCTAGTCCCGCCCTGGCCCAGGAGCCGCGGCCCATTGGGCGGCGGGCGAGAGATCGAAGCTCTCATTGGCCAGCAGACTCGTCCGTCTCCTCGTCTCCGCAGGCCACAGGGGGCTCGGTGGAGTCTGAGGGTAGGGTTGTCTTCGCTCGCGGCTGCATGATCTCTGGAGGGGGGCCGGCGTGCGGAGGCTAGGGGACCGGGAAGGAGGAGTTAGGCGGGATGATTCATCCTCGCCCAGCTTCCTTCCGACCTCCGGTGCAGTCTCCCAGGAGCAGGGGGGCGTGAGAAACCCCTCCCCGCAGCGAGTGGGCTGGCGGAGGGGGCTGGGGCTTCTCGCCAGCGTTTGCGTTTGGCTCTGAGCTCCGCGCCCACCTACCGCGGGCGAGCGCTGCGCAGCTCCGAGGACGCCCCTTCTCTTCCGCTGCTGGCAGCCTTCGCAGGCGCCTTACCCGGGCCTAGGCTTCTGCACAGCAGGGGGGCTTTTCTCCCTCCCCGGGAAGCCGCTGACGCCAGGCCCTGGAGCTCCTCCATCGCGGGAGTCTGACGGCGCTGGCGCGAGCCCTGACAACACTCTTGGCTTGTTTCACCCTGCGTCCCTCGTTTCTTAAAGAGCATATATAAAGTCGATCTCCTCGCCATGAGATTCCACTGGGTAACCCATGGAAAGGCTCAGCATTTGTCAGAATCTATGACCCCTTCGTTTCACGCTTTAAATTATAGCTCGGCCCAGAGGCCTCAGTGCCATGGTGTGAACGTACTTCTTTCCACGGATCCCTCTTCCTCCTTCCAGCCACCCAAAGCACCTGGCTGAGCTTTCACGAGGCCCGCAGGGCCTTTGGTTCGGTTGAGGCAAGAATAGTTTGTCTATTTCTGAGTGCCCGTAGTTTAGTAAAGCTCTGTAAATGAATCACTGTGTGAATGCGGAGTCTGAGTGTTTGACTCCAAACAGCATTATTCAACCCCACGTGCCCTGAGCATCTGCCACCGCTTACAGCATGGTGTGCCTTCCTGTTTCCTCCAACGAAGCGTGGTGGGCTGTGGTTCTAGTGTTAGTCCCTGTAAAAGGAAGGAGGGAGGAAGGAAGGAAGGGAAAGAGGGAGGGAGGGAGAAAGGAAGGGTGGAGGGGAAGGAAAGGCGGAAAGTAGGGAAGAAGGGAGGGAGGAAGAAGAAAAGGAAAGGAAACTCTTTTAGTCAAGTGACATTCTGAGGTAGTAACATTTGAAATACTACATAGCTGGCTTTTGAGGAGTAATTCATGAAGTAAAGGACAAAAACTCTGCAAATTCTAGAAATCTTCCCATTTTCCTCCTTCCAGGCAGGAGATAACTTGATTATATATGCAGCTATGTTAATAACTTAAAACTACTTTATTGTCCAGAAAAAATGGACATTTTATAACCCTGCCTTAGTAGAAACAGTCCAATAAACTAGGTTATCTTTTCAATACCTTCAGTTGCAATGAGAACAGTAGTTGATCATTGTGTGGGGGAATAAAGTACCCATTATTATTTAAAGCCATGCTAATCATAAATGCGATGTGATTTTTTTAAGCTGGCTTTTAACTAGTTGAGACCAGAGCATCCAAAGGAATATGTACTCTGTTTACAGGCATAGATAAAATTTCTTCAGGTGTGGTTGGGACATTAGCTGCACTTGCAGGATATGCTTAATTTATAGGTTCCAGGAGAAATTACTTATATATAAGTTAATATAGTATAATTTAATTTAATTGTATTGAAAGTTAATTATCGAGAAAATTTTAGAAAGGAGTGTCCTTTTCTGGTTTTTGTGTGCATTTGACCACAAGTCACAATACCCTGGACAGACAAGGTGAGCAGCTGTTAACACTTTGTATGAGTTTGAACTCTGCTTATCATAGTATATCCTCAAAGAGTTCTTCTAATTAGCAAAAAGTTTATGCTTAGTTCAGAGTAAAGGATAATCTTAGAGGATGTCTCATGGTGTAATGCAGTGTTGGGTTCACAAAAAGAACAACACAGATTTATAATATAGTTAATATAGAAAGATTTGGTCTATTATGAAGTCATTTGAGATGATTTCATTGTTAGATCTGTTTGGTTAGGAATTAGCCAAATCAGTCAATCCTAGGACAGCTCTTAAAATGGCTGTCATTTGTTGAGAGTTCACCCTGTTCCAAACAGGGGGTTTATTTATTTGTATGCATTACTTGGTTAAATTCCTACAATTACAAGAAGAGGTAGGCACAAAGATTCCCATTTTACAGATGAGTAAACTGAGGATAAGCAAAGACACTTAAGTACTCAAGATCAAATGTGGTGAAGCTGGGATTGAAACCCAGGCACATATAAGTTTGCTCCTTTGTTCATTCATTCATTCAACAAGTGCTAAGTTCTACTCTCTTCAAGCTCTGCATGTGGTAAGTACACAAAATGTTCTTTGTTAACTTCTATGATATTCTGCTTACCTTCCCTGAAAGTTTACTCTTTTTTTCCTTTTTTGGGGGGCGGGGGAGGAGGAGGGACTAGAGTCTTGCTCTGTTGCCCAGGCTGAAGTGCAGTAGCACAATCTTGGCTCACTGCAACCTCTGTCTCCCAGATTTAAGTGTTTCTTATGCCTCAGCCTCCGCAAGTAGCTGGGACTACAGGCATGCACCGCCATTCCTGGCTAATTTTTTTTTCTTTTGTTTTCAAGTAGAGAAAGGGTTTTACAGTGTTGGCCAGGCTGGTCTCAAACTCCTGACCTCAAGTGATCCACCTGCTTCAGCCTCCTGAAGTGCTAGGATTACAGGCATAAGCCACCATGCCTGGCCAAAAGTTTACCGTTTTTTTCTTGAAATAATTTCTTTTTTTTTTTTTTTTTTTTTTGAGACTGGGTTTCAGAATTCATTTCTTTAAAATATTTTTGAAGGCCTTTGAAGATTTCCCTTCACATTGAACTGTTTGGCCATAATATACTTTATGCCCCCCCCATGACATATTTAAAGGGGAATAAAAATTGAAATGTAATTGATAATATTATAGAAATATTATACCATTGGGGGAATATCTTCTGTCTTCCAGCTGCTGATCAGTCCATGCCCTGAAGCACAAGGATTGATAGTCCTGTAATTTCATCATTCCTGGGATGACTGCAGATGTTCTCTTTTGTGTAAAGTGCCTAATTATCCTCTGAAACTTACTATTCACCCAAATTATGTTCTTTAGCAATGAAAGGAATTAAATTTAAAATTCAGTAACAGCTTTTGCATTTTTTGAAAAAGATAAATGTTTTTCTTTTTTTGATTAATGTTTTTCAATGAAAAATTGAGTTGCTTTCCTATTTGCTTTTGACCACAATGCTTGATTATTAACAAAACAGTCTCTGTGAGTCTAAAGAATGAACACAGAGAAGAAAGGTTTCTCTTTCCACATTCTCTCCTAGAGCAGTCTATCCTTAGTTGGAGGGGGCAAAAATCAGTGAGAGGAGCTGATCTTAGGCTCTAACATTTTAAGATTATCTGATATGTATATAAAAATATTTTATTAAGGTATTTGAATAAGGGTCTTGCTGCATGTGATTATAAAGTCCCTCATTTGAAAAGTGATAGATGTGATGTTTCTATTTTCAATAGAAATTCTGAAGAAACTTCTTTTTATGGAATAATTTACCCCATTTAGTCCACTGATATTCAATTTTATACTTGTAATATTTTGTACTATCTTTTAATAACATACATTTATTTATTGTTGATATCCTTGGGCAATTTTAATTACATGATTATTATAGTGAATTATGAGCTTTTTCCCATTTAGTACTACTGGAAAATGGCCATATTCAAATGCTGTAGTATTTATGATTGTAAGTAATATATTACCTATACTTTGGTAAGGGTAGACTGGAGAATCAGAGAAAATGAAAGATTTAATGAATCCTATATGGAGGTAAGAAAGTTGGAGGATAAATCCGGAAGACCTGACTTGTGAATAATAGGAATCTCAGAATGAGGAAATAACACAGGTGAAAGAAAAACCATAGCTGGAAAACATTTCCCTGAACCAAAAAAAGATATAAAATTACAGATTGAAAGGATTTTAGAATTATAGATGACATTAATGAAAAAACAGCCAGTCATACACAGGCACGATTCTTAACTCAGAAAAAAAAAGATCATTTACAAGCTCCCAGACAGAAAGAACAACTTAATTGTAAAGAAAAAAGAATTAGATTGGCATTGAACTTCTTTCTGCAACCTTACCAGTGAAAATTATGTGAAACAAACTCTACAGCCTACTAAAAGTAAAAGAAGTCACCCTGACATAGTCCATTTTTGCTGCTATAACAGAACACCACAGACCAGATAATTTATAAGAAACAGAAATATATTGGCTTATGGTTCTGGAGGCTGGGAAGGCCCAGATCAAGACACTGGCACCTGGTGAGTGCCTTCTTGTTGCACCATCCCATGGTGGAAGGGCAGAGAGAGGGCAAGACAGAGAGCAAGAGGGGGCTCAACTTGTCCTTTTATATGGCAGCCACTCCGGCAATAAGAAACCTATTCCCATGATAATGGCATTAATCCATCCATGAGGGTGGTGCCCTCGTGACTCAAACACTTCTTAAAGGTTCCAACTCCTAACACCTTCTCATTGGGGATCAAGTTTCCAACACATGAACTTTGGGGGACACAGTCAAACCATAGCACAGCCTATAGCCTGCCAAAAGATCATCTGCTTGTCTGGTCAAAGAATAATGTTTGCAAGAATTTAAAGAATAGAGCACTTGCACATTCCATCTGAGAAAAATACTTGAGAAGAATTTTAAACTAAATTACAAATAAATCTTAACAGACTACCCAGAATGGATTAGGAGTGATTGGGGACCTGAAAGCATCCTAAGGACCTGATACTGGGGAGAAAGAAGAAATGAGAAAGGAAAGGTGGGAAATAGAATGTCTCAGTTGGAGAGATTACTTGGTATCTGTTTTTCTCACATAATATTAAAACAATATCTATATTATGAGGCCTGGAAAAGGAATATAACTATCAATGGAAAGTAAAATAGAACTTGCAAATTAACACACATAGGGAAAATATTCTGCGAAACTCTACAAGAGCAATTTTAAAAACCTAAATGAAAGGAATACTTTCTGGCAATATATATTAATTGAATTAATTCCTCAAAATAGAAAGATTGAATAGACCAACCTCCATAAAAGGGATTTGAAAGATAATTTCAGATTTATCATTAAAAGGGAAAGGATGGTTGCACTTATCCGTTCTAGTTAAAATTTTTAAAACAAGCAATTTTAATGCTATTGAAATAATTGAAATTAAAGAAAAATATGAACTATTTCCCAGTCTGCTTTATGAAGCCATCATAACTTTAATAACAAAACATGATTATATAGTTAGTAGAGAATACAATAAATAAAAATCTATGGTCAAAAACTGAAGTGTTAGATGTAAAAGTACTAGATAGGATGTCAGCAAGTAGATTTCAGATTTATATAAAAAGATTAATAAACTATGACCAAGTAGGGTTTTTCCTAGGACTGCAAATATAGTTGGGTATCAGGAAAACTCTCAACACATTTTATTACATGAAAAATTAAAGGGTAAGAATTCCTTCTTTTGGCCTTATAGGAGTAATCTTCCTTCCATCAGTGACTAAAAACCAGGAATAACTGTAGGAAACAACCATTATCAGACACTGGCAGAAAGTATAGGACTTTAATTCCTGAGAGAAGGCAACCAAGAGATGAGCCCTACCTTCATCCAGGATTTCTGCCAGTTGACAATTTCCAGACTTTGGAACACAGAAGAGGAATCCAAACAAAGCTCACCAGTCTCTTCTAGTTAAAGAGACAGAGAATTTTGAGAAGGCCATGAGAGCTAGAATTTGCAGAGAAGGAAGAGATAAACAGAGAGTTCTAGGTGTCTGTGTGGGAGTTTGCTTGGATTTTTGACTGAACACAATATGTGCATGTAGAGGGTGAACCTTCACCAGGTTGGACAACTTCTGAGGAAAGAACATTTACTGGAATTGTAATATAAACAATTCTAAGAGCACATACAGAACCAGGAATAATTCATATTCCCTTCAGCCAGAATGAAGAGAACTCATTGAATATACAAAAATCAACTGCACCTCTATATACTAACCATGCACAGTTAGCAGTTGATATTAAAAACTGTACCATTTACAATAAGAAAATCAACTCCACAAAATATGTGCAAGATCAAGGCACTGAAAACTATAAAACATTGCAGAGAGAAATTAAAGATGACCTCAATAAGTGAAAAGATAGATATGCTATATTCAAAAAAATGAAAAGACATATAAAAACAGAAAGATAAACACCCGAGCCCCTGTGGGGTCCCCACCCCAGCAGTGTGAACCTTCTCCAAAGGGGACCCTGAGGTAGGGGCACGCAGCATTCCCAGACTGGGGAGTCCCACATGGGCCCCGGAGACAGCTGTAGCAAATGAGCTGCCCTCCCCCATCCTGACAGCTTGGGCCTCAAGGGTGGCCAGGGGCAGATTTAGCTGTCACAATTATGCCAGTCTATGGCAGCTTCACATTGGAAGCAAAACAGATGGAGGTGAAAGTGGACGTGAGAGGGGCTGCAGCTTACCCCTTCCTCTTCACGTGGGATGGAGGCGGTGGGGGGGTCAGCCCTCCTCCTTGCCTCTCACCCACACAAGACCCCACCTCTCCTTCAGTAAGCAGAAAAATATGCTATATTCAGTAAATTGAAATATATACTTAGACTGAATATGGCTGAAATAGTAATTTCCTCTAAATTGATCTATAGATTCAATGTGCTTCCAGTAAAATTTTCAGAAAGTTTGTTTTTTTGGTGGATATTGATAAGTTGATTCTAAAATTTACATGAATATGCAAAGAAGCTAGACAAGCTAAAACTATTTTCGAAAAAAGAAAGTACTTGAAAAAGTCATACTAGCTGAAAAAAACTTACTATGAAGCTGCAATAAAGTATTATGTTAATGATTTAAGGATTGACATATAGATCAATGAAAAAGAATAGAATCCAGAAGTAGACTCATGCATCTATGATAAATGAGTTATATGTAAATATTCTAAATAAGCTGTATGAAAACATCTATTAAAGTAAAAAATATACACACTTTCAACTCACCAATTCCATTGCTAGAAAACTACATTATAAAAAGCATCAACATGTAACAACACTCATAGAAAGATGTTTACGTTGTCCCCAAACTAGAAAAAATAAAAAATAAAACTTCCACTAATAGTGTCATGGTTGAATAAATTGTATTGCATCAATGGAATGTGATAAATCCATTAAAATAATGGATTCATTAGCATTTGATTTAGAGGGATTTCCATCATATATTGTTATTGGGAATATAAGATATATAGGAGGGTAGATAAGATAATTTCACTTTTGGCAAGCTGACAGTGCCCCTCCTTAAAGCACCTCTATGTGCATATGTTTACATATAATTATATGAAGATGTAGAAACTTCTTAAAGCATGCTCACCAGGTTGTAAACCATGGTTACCTGGAAAAATCAGGGGATTAATTATAGGTGGAGATGGAGGGGATAGAGTATAAGCCATTAAAAAGGTACCAATTTTACTTCCCAGCATATGGGTTATAGTACTTATGTCAACTAAGTTTATGAGTGGCTATGTGCTCCTCTCTCTCTCTCTCTCTCTCTCTCTCTCTCACACACACACACACACACCTATTTTAAAAGAAAAATGCCTAGATTTGTAGATACTGACATATATGATTATTATCCTATCAAATGAAAAAAGCCAGGTCGTAGACTAATGTGTATTTTATGATTTTTGTTAAGAAGCCACCAACCAACCCATCCACCCCTAGATACAAATATATTAACTTGAATTTACACATGTGAACAAGGAGAAAGAGGGTGTCACAATACTATGTTGTAAGCACTGCTATGGAGTTGGGGTTAGGGAAGCAGCAAAAAGGGAGATGATTGCTTTATCTTTATACATCATTGTACTGGGTTATTTTACTTTTTCTAACAAGTATATGTGATAAATGTGTTATAAGTGAAAAACATCTAATACATAGTTTTTAATAGATTTTCAAATTAATTTCTGAAGGACTGTAAGCACTTCTACTTTGGGATTCCCATTCTTCTATCTACTCTTCATGGTTACGTACTAGAATTCTGAAGCCACTCTTATGTTTCTAATCTTATATTTTGGAATTCTACTTTATGTGTGCTATTACAGTGTTAATCTGGTTCATATCATTTGATCTGTCCTTAGAAATCATAGCTATTTTCTTCTTAAGCCTCCCAATACAGTCCCAATGCCATTGTTCCCTCTATTGTTCTCTGGATCTGTCTTCCTGGTGAGTTTCTCTATATTCTGTAAGTTTTTAAATATTTTTCCCTGCCTTTAAGATGAAGATAGTTTGCCAGAAAAATACATTTGTTAGTGGAATCTCATTTCTTTAGGTGGTTAGTAAATGTTGCCCCAGGATCTTCTATAATGTTTAAGTCTTAAAGTGAGAAGTCATTCACACCACAATTTCTTTTAAATGTAATGGTTACTGCTTTGGGTAATGCTGACGGACACCGAGTATAGGAATTCTACTCTTAGGATTTTGAAATTGGGAAATTGAAAGACTGAGTTACTTGGAGGGCTAGGCAAAAGGGTAATGACGTACTAGAGGCCAAATTAGCCAATGTGGTTACATGGAAGCTAAAGTTCCAAGGTGTGGTAGAATTAGCGGTGTTTACTAATATCTCAGTGTCTTTTCCTTCCTGGAAATGTGAGAGACTATACATCTTCACTCTTTGTTATTAGGCAAGACCTTGTGACCAGGTCTGGCCAAAGAAATGTGTGCTGAAATGATAAGTGTTACTTTTAAACCCAATCAGAAAATAGCTCCTGCATAATGTTATGGAGAATGTATTGAGATTTTGTTTAACCACAGATGAAAACTGCTGGGACAGCTGAATCTCCACATGGAAAGCAGTTATCAGAATCATTGAGTCACTGCCTGGAGAACAACAAAGGAGAAATTAACTTTGGTTGTGAAGGTATGAGGGATCAGTATTACCGTAACATAGCATAGCCTAACATGACTAACACGGTAGTAAAGACATCAGGACTAAGCTCTGATTTTTTATCTTGCCCAAATTCCTATTTAAGGAGTCTGGGAAATCATGCTGTACAAACCATAATTCTCATCAGATGGGTTTTATTTAACTCTGTATACTGTGACTTACTTTCCAATCTGACTCTGGTACAACAAGGAAGAAAATAAAAATGTTTTACCCCAAAATATGTTTCCTCAACTTACTTTCAAATTGCCCTGCAAACTCTCTTGTGGGAAAAATCCATATTCTATAGAGAATCCCCTTTCCCCTTTGTTTTCCTTCCTTCCTTTCCAGATCCAGGAGATAATCAACTAATAATCTAATAAAGGACTTACATCCAAAAATACAGAAGGGACTCTTAAACTAAAAAAATTAGAAAAATAAACCCCAACTCAATTAAAAATGGGCAAAAGATCTTAATGGAAATGTCCTCCAAAATAATATATAAATGTGTAAAAATAATATATTTTCATATGCCTAGCAATATGTCATTAAGAAATTACAAATTAAAACAACAGTGTGGTACCACTACACACCTATTAGAATGGTTAAAAATTCCAAATTGTCCATGTCTAGCTGGTCTAGCTGGTCTAGCAATTATGCTCCTTGATGTTTACTCAAATGAGTTGAAAACATATCCACACAAAAAGCTGCACATAAATTGTTCTTGTCTACTTTGGGCTGCTGTAATCAAATACCATAAATTGGGTAGCTTATGAACAAGAAAAATCCATTTCTCACAGTTCTTGAAGCTGGGAAGTCAAAGTCCAAGATCAGGGTGCCAGCAGATTTGGTGACTGGTAGAAGTCTGCTTTCTGGTTCACAGCATGTTCTAGCTGTGTTCTCACATGGTAGAAGGGGCAAACAAACTCTCTGGGGTATCTTTTGTAAGGGCACCAATCCTATTCATGAGGGCTTCTTCTTCATGACCTACTCATCTCCCAAAGGCTTCACCTCCTAATACCATCACCTTGGAGGTTAGGATTTCAACATATCAGTGGGCGGCGGGGGGAGAGAGAAACATTTAGACCTTAGCATAAATGTTTATAGCAACTTTATTTATAATTTCCAAACCTAGATATTACTCATTAGGTAAATGGATAAACATACTGTGGTACATTCATACAATAAAATATTATTTATTGATAAAAAGAACTAGCAAGCCACAAGATACAAAGGAACCTTAAATACATATTAAGTAAACACAGCCAGTCTAAAAAGGCTACATACTATACATACTCTATGATTACAACTACATGACATTTTGGTTACAAATCTACTTGCAGTAGAAGATAATACAGTGGTTCAGAGGACAAGTTTTATGATCAGGCAAACCTGGGATGCAGTCTTAGCTTTTCCTTTTTTTTTTTTTTTTTTGAGATGGAGTTTAGCTCTTGTCGTCCAGGCTGGAGTGCAGGGGCACAATCTCGGCTCGCTGCAACCCCCACCTCCCAGGTTCAAGCGATTCTCCTGCTTCAGCCTCCTGAGTAGCTGGGATTACAGGCACCTGCCAGCACACCTGGCTAATTTTTTGTATTTTTTTAAATTTTATTTTATTTGCTTTTTTTTTTTTCGTCTTGGTAAAATATCTTTAAATTTTACACCATCATGGGAACAAACAGATTAACTCCTGTCAACTTCTCACTTATACAGTTGACCCTTGAGCAACACGAGCTTGAACTGCCTGGGGCCACTTACTTATCCCCAATTTTATTCCATCTCTGCCACCCTGAAACAGCAAGACCAACCCCCTGCTTCCTCCTCTTCCTCAGCCTACTCAACGTGAAGACGACAAGGATAAAGACCTTCATGATGATCCACTTTCACTTCGTGAATAATAAATACATTTTTCTCTTCCTTATTATTTTCTTACTAACATTTTCTTTGTTCTATAGAGATGGGGTTTCACCATGTTGGGCAGACTGGTCTACAACTCCTGATCTGAGGTGATCCGCCCGCCTCGACCTCCCAAAGTGCTGGGATTACACGTGTGAGCCACTGTGCCCAGCCTTAGCTTTTCCTTTTATGAGTTGTATGAGGCACTAGGTAACTTGCCTTGCTTCCATAAGCCTCAATTAATCCTTCTATAAGATGGAGATAAACATATGGTTTCTCAGTTTCTTGGATTTGTTAGGAAAAGCTGGGATTAATGCATATAAAGTTTGTCTAGCTTAAGTTTTGTCAATACTGTAAATCTTGTTTCAAAATTCCAACTCTTAGTTTTGTTGATTTTTGTATTATTTTTCTAGCCTCTATATTGCTTATATGTGTTATAATATTTATTATTTCTTTCCTTCTGCTAACTTTGGGTTTAGTTTGCTCTAAACCCATTACAGTTCTTTGAGGTGTAATGTTAGGTTTTTGATTTGAGATCTTTTTTCTTTTTTAATGTAGGATTTTTCTGCTACTAATTTTCTTCTTAGTACAGCTTTATTGTATCCAGTAAGTTTAGGCATGTTGTATTTTTAGTTTCATTTGTCTGAAATTATTTTATAATTTTCTTTGAGATTTATTCTTTGACTCATTGGTTGTTTGAGTGTGTTGTTTAATTTCAAGCTATTTGTGAAACTTTCAGTTTTCCTTCCACTATTATTTCTAGTTTGATGAAACTAGATATAGCGGTCAGAAAAGATACTTGGTATGATCTCAGTCTTCCAAAATTTAAGATTTCTTTTGTGATTTAACATGTGGTTTCTCCTGGGAAATATTCTGTATGTGCTTAAAAAGAATGAGTAAGCTGCTGCTGTTGTGTGCATAGTTCTGCATATCTGTTAGGTCTATTTGGTCTATAGTGTTAAATTCACTATTTTCTAACTGATATTCTTTCTGGGTATCCTAGTCATCATTGATAGTGGAGTTACTGAAGTCCCCTACTATTATTGTTTTGCTGTCTATTTGTCCCTTCAGAACTCCCAGTGTTTGCATTATGTATTTTGGTGCTGTAATGCTGTGTAAACTGACCTTTTTGCCCTTATAAAAATATTTGTCTATTGTGAGTTTGTGAATAAATATTGTGAATAAATATTTCTTTGTCTGTTGTGAGTTTTTGACTTAAAGTCTATTTTGTGTTATGTAAGTATAGCCAACCTGCTTTTTTTGGTTCATGACTTGCATTGAATATATTTTTCCTTCTGTTCACTATGTGTGTTTTTAAGTCCAAAATGGGTTTTGTGTAGGCAACGTATAGTTGAGTCTTGATTTATATTCATTTGGCCGCTCTTCTGATTGAGTTTTATACACTTACATTTCAAGTAATTATTGATAGGGAAGAAAATACTATTGCCATTTTGTTAATACTTTTCTGAGTTGTAATTCTTTTCTCCTTTTCCTTTCTTGCTATTTTCTTTTTTTGTTTCATTGATTGTTTTGTAGTGATATATTTTATTTCTCTTTTTCTCTTGTGTATTTTTTATAAGTATTTTCTTAGTGGTTAGTATAGGCTTATATAAAACATCTTATACTTATAAAATATTCTTTTTTTTCTTTTTACTCTTCTGATTCAGTTATTTCAAATAACCTGTCTTCACGCTGATAATTTCTTCTGCTGGAGCCTGCTGTTGGACTGGTGTAGCGATTTTTTTCAACTTTGTTATTGTACTCTTTGACTCCAAAATTTGTTTCATTCATTTTCTCTCTCTCTCAAAATTTATACCTCTTTGCTGATATTTTCATTTTCTTCATACATTGTTTACCTGATTTCATTCAATTGACTGTGTTCTATTTAAGCTCACTGACCTTCTTTAATATGGCTATTTTGAATTCTTTGTCACATAATTTATAGATCTCTATTTACCTATGGTCAGTTTCTGGAGGTTAATTTAGTTACTTTATTTGGGCCATGTTTCCGTGTTTCTTCATATGCTTGTGGTTTCTTTTTTTTTGAAATAGAGTCTTGCTCTATCACCCAGGCTGGAGTGCTGTGGCATGATTTTGGCTCAGTGCACCCTCTGCCTCCCAGGTTCAAGCAATTCTCCTGCCTCAGCCTCCCGAGTAGCAGGGATTACAGGCACCTGCCAACACACCTGGCTAATTTTTGTATTTTTAGTAGAGATGGGGTTTCACCATATTGGCCAGGCTAGTCTCAAACTCCTGACCTCAAGTGATCTCCCCACTTCAGCCTCCCAAAATGCTGGGATTACAGGCGTGAGCCACTGTGCCTGGCTGCTTGTGTTTTTTTTTTCCTTCCCAAGACTTGGGAATTTGAAAAAACAAGCTACTTTTCTTTACCTTTATTGAGTACCTTCAAGAGAAAGGGGAGATCTTCACCAATCAGCCTGGATAAGAATTCTGAGAGCCTCTCAAACTTTTTCTGGAGATGCGTCTTCTCGAGCCTTGTCCGTGTAATTTCCCAGTTAGAGAAGTCTGAATTTCTTTTTCAGGAGCTTGTAATCTCTCTTGCTGTCTCTGGTGCCTGTCTGTTGTACTGAAGGTTGGTGGTGCTGCAACAAGTTGCTAAACTCTCCTTTGCGCTCTGTAGCTCCCAGGCATCCAAAGTATGCTATTTCTTTCACCACTCAGAGCCAGGTGAAACAGAAACCCATCCCTCAGGCAGCCCCCACACCCTCTGCAAGCTGGAACATTAGATGCACATTGCACCCTACTCTTTCAAGCCAATAATTGAGCATCATTTCCTGATAGCACTGAGCTGTACTGGCTTCTGACTGTGGTGCTGCAGATCTCTCATGCTTCAGCAAGGAAGCCATGAGGTATTTTTTATTCTTGGAGCTCCTAGGTACCCAGATTATGCAGGTTTCATCAGGACTGTCAGGCAAGAAAGAAACCAATCCCTTGATCAGCTTCTGAAAAGTGGAACATATGCATGTTCCACTCCCATCTTCTCTTTCTGTCCTGAGGAGAAACCACAAATTGGGCATTTTCTCCCAACTGTGCTAGGCTACGTCAAATTGGGTGAGGGGCAATCGCAGGTAGGAGGCAATGGCTTGCCTTCATTTAAACGCAGCTGTTCTCAGCTTTGTGCTCACCTGGGGTATTGTCACTTCTTAACTAGTTTCTGGAGTTCCTGTAAAGACATTTTGGTCTGTACATTATGACTGGAGTGTCCTACTCCACCATCTTGCTGATAGTACTCTTCCATTTTTAAATAGAATTCAGTTTGTTGTATTTCTAGCATGTATAATATAATTTTCCCTTTAAAATTTTAAAAACATTTCTGGACATCACAGGATATATAACAAGAGTGCCTGTGTTCATTCAGGACTGTATAATATATAGAAAATATTCCTATTCATTATCTAACCTGTTGCAGTGTGGAGGTAATCAAGGCAGGCATCTTAGTTTTACAGGTGCAAGAATCTCATGACTTCTTTAAGGTTGCATAGTAATAAGCAGAGTTAGGTCCAAGCCAGGAGTTTTGAGGTGTAGTCCGGTTCTCTTTCTATTATATTGAGCTAGCAGAAAAGCAAGAATAAAATTATTATTTTTTAATGTTAAAAAATGTCCATGAGGAGAGATCCAAGATGGCCGACTAGCAACAGCTCAGGAATGTAGCTCCCAGTGAAGGCGCAGAGAACGAGTGGACGCCGCACTTTCCGACGAGTTTTTGTTGCCCACAGACCGGGAGATTCCCGGCGGAGAAGCCACCCGGGTCGCCGGCGCGACTCTTTTGGTCGGCGCGGCTCTTTTGCCGGCGCCCAGCGCGGCGCTTCCC
>PVKP010019052.1:0-43165 GCA_004027715.1 Plecturocebus donacophilus | reverse complement strand
TATCCAGAATTTACAAAGAACTAAAACAGATTTACAAGAAAAAAACAAACAAGCCCATTCAAAAGTGGGTGAAGGATATGAACAGACACTTTACAAAAGAAGACATACATGAGGCCAACAAACATATGAAAAAATGCTCATCATCACTGGTCATTAGAGAAATGCAAATCAAAACTACATTGAGATACCATCTCATGCCAGTTAGAATGGCGATCATTAAAAACTCTGGGGACAACAGATGCTGGAGAGGATGTGGAGAAATAGGAACACTTTTACACTGTTGGGAGTGTAAATTAGTTCAACCATTGTGGAAGACAGTGTGACGATTCCTCAAGGACCTAGAAATAGAAATTCCATTTGACTCAGCAATCCCATTACTGGATATATATCCAGAGGATTATAAATCATTCTACTATAAGGACACATGCACACGAATGTTCATTGCAGCACAGTTTACATAGCAAAGACCTGGAACCAACCCAAATGTCCATCGATGATAGACTGTACAGGGAAAATGTGGCACATATACACTATGCAATACTATGCAGCCATCAAAAATGATGAGTTCGTATCCTTTGTAAGGACTTGGATGAACCTGGAAACCATCATTCTCAGCAAACTGACACAAGAACAGAAAATCAAACACCGCATGTTCTCACTCATAGGCGGGTGTTGAACAATGAGAACACATGGACACAGGGAGGGGAGCACTACCCACTGGGGTCTGTTGGGGGGAAATAGGGGAGGGACAATGGGGGTGGGGAGTTGGGGAGAGATAGCATGGGGAGAAATGCCAGATATAGGTGAAGGGGAGGAAGGCAACAAATCACACTGTCACGTGTGTACCTATGCAACAATCTTACATGTTCTTCACATGTACCCCAAAACCTAAAATGGAATAAAAAATAAAAATCAAAAAATTAGACCAGCATGGCAATGTGTACCTGTAGTACTAGCTACTTGGGAGGCCAGGGCAGGAGAATCACAGTGAGCAAAGATTGTGCCACTGCACTCCAGCCTGGGTGACAGAGTGACACTCCCTCTCAAACAACAACAACAATAACAAAACCATCTACTGCATGCCAAGCACTGTTTAGATGCTGGGGATTCTGCAGTGCACAGAACAACATCCCTGCCTTCAAAGAGCTCACAATTTAGTCAAGGGAGGTGGTACACAAAATAAATAAACACAGTATTTATGTCTTGTTTATTAATTGTGTTAATGGTGATGAGAAAAAAACAGTATGTCTTGTTTATTAATTGTGTTAATGGCGATGAGTGCTGTGGAGAAATTTAAAATTATATGAGGGAGCAGAGGGCTGGGTGGAATTTTATACAGGCACGTCAGGGAAGGCCTCTCTGATAAGGTGAGATTTAAGCAGATACTTGAATGAAGGGAGACAGTGAGCCATGTGGATATCTTGAGAATGAATAAGCCAGGTGGAAGGAACAGTAACTGCAAAAGCCCTGAGGCCTGGGAAATATAAACCAGGGAAGCAGTGTTGATGGCACTCGCCTGTATTTCCAGCTACTTGGGAGATGGAAGCAGGAAGACTGTTTGAGCCCAGGAGTTTGATTCCAGCCTGGGCAACATAGTGAGATCCCATCTCTTAAACATTTAAACCAACAAAAAAACCAGGGGCTTTGGAATCAAAAGAATACATTTTAGCTCTATGCCTTGGGGCAAATATTTAACTTCTCTGCACTGTTTCCTCATTCCCTACCCAGAATGATAATGATACAAAGTTATTTTCTCTGATTTATTAGAAGATTCAGTACATGTTGTTCCTGGCACATGGCAGGCACTTGTATGCTGGTGCCCTTCTCTTCTCCCAGACTCTCCATTCATCCTGAGCCTCCACATAATGCTGACTGTGGTATCTGGTATATAGCAGGTGCTCACATATTTGTTCATAAGGATCACAAAGGAGCACTTGGCTAAAAATGCTTCTCTTGTATAACAGGTATGTGTTCTTTGCCAC
Organism: Plecturocebus donacophilus; assembly: GCA_004027715.1. NCBI lineage: Eukaryota > Metazoa > Chordata > Mammalia > Primates > Pitheciidae > Plecturocebus > Plecturocebus donacophilus. The sequence continues at coordinate 41,183 of PVKP010019052.1, read as the reverse complement.
CTCCATTAAAAATGGTATTCACAAAGCCATTTCAGCCATATGTCACTGTTAGCTTCAGGAGGCACTGACAATGGGAGAAGAAGAGTGGCCAGGATTCTCTGAATGTGAATTCCGCAGTTTCCTCTGTGATTTTAGGAGATGGCCATTGTGCTCATTAACAGCAACATCCTGCTGAAAAGCAGCTTAGTGGTTTTGGGGGTGATTCCAGAGGAATAAAGGAATTCCATGCAGCCTCCCTGGAGATTAAGGAGGGCATGAGCTATACTGAGGTAGCCAGAGGAATGTCCACACCTGTTTCTCTGTCTTTGATTGGCATCGGGTATCACGAGAAGCCTTCTCTGACCTTATCTCCTTTAGCCTCTTCTTTTTATTTTGAATAAGCAATACATATGATTCAGAACTCAAAACAACATAAAGTATGCAATGAGGAATATTTGTCCCATTCCTGTCTTTGTCTTTCTTTTTATCCCCAGATGGTAAATGCTTTTATTACTTTCTTGTTCCTTCCAAAGTTTCTTTATGCAGATGTAAGCAAAACTGAATATTCATTATTATTTTACTCCCTTTCTTTAAATGAATGTGTACTCTACATATTTGTGTGTGTGTGTGTGTGTGCATGTGTACGTGTGCGTGTGTGTATGTTACCTTGCTCTTTTTGCTTAACAGAATGTCAATATCAACCCAGATCAGTGCATAGAAAGCTTTCTCAATCTTTATTACAGGACTATGGTATCCGCTGGAAGATGTACTATAGTTAATTTAACTATTTCCTTCTAACAGAGATTGGTAAACCACGCCTTGAACAGATGATGCCTTGCTAGCCCTGTATTTACTGCACTTTTTCAAAAAAACATTTGGGCCTCTCACTAAAGTTGATAGGGTTATTGAAAGCAGAGGCTGTGGTTTTATTTATATTTACATCTGTAGCAACTCAATAAAATCTGGGGATACATGACAAAGCAAAAACAAACATAATCCCTTCTCTCATGGCAATACAACATGCAGGGAGAGATCATGGTTTTTGGAACTCACACCAATAAATACAGAACTATAACTATTGACAAGTTATATAAAGGAAAGTACATGGGATTGTAAGAGCATAGACGAGGGTGCTCTCTTTGGATCTGGTGTGAGATATGTCGAGAAGGACTCCTCCCTAAAGTTGATATTTGAACTAAGGACACGATGATAAGGGGCAGATAACAAGAGGTAGAGAGGGAGGAGAGGGAGAAGCCATAGACAGAAGGAATGGCATATGCAAAGGCCCTGAGGTTGAAGGGAGCACTGCATATTTAGGGAAAGTGGAGGAAACCAGCTTGGCAGAGCAGAAAGCATGACATGTGGTAACACTGTAGAAGGAGACACGCAAAACCATTTAGGACATCTGATCTCCCTCTGAGAGCAGTGTGAGGCCATGTAAGGCTTTTAAGCAGGATAGTGATATGGTCTGATTGATGTTTTAAAACAGTCACCACAGAGAAAACAGGCTGCAGGGTGGGAAGAGTCCAGAGCTTGCAGTAGGGGGTTAATGACAGGGATGAAGAGGATTGGATAGTTTTGGGAGATGTTACAAAGCAAAAGTGATGGGTCTGTTGATGAACTGACCATCTGAAGTGTGATGAACAATTTCCAGGATGCTGGTGGCTAGAGAAGCAGAATGAATAATGGCTCCTTCACGGATCTCAGAATTCCCAGAAGAAGGCTAGATTTGGATGAAAAGATCCTAAGTTCAACTTTTGATATGTTGAAGTTGAGGTCCTTTTTCTTTTGAGAAAATCTGGAGGAATCTGTAGGAAGTAAGATATACATTCTGGAGCTTAGCAGAGGGTTCTGAGCAGAGCTGTGGGAGCCTTTGTGTGTAGGAGATAAATGAACTGAGGTGTGGAGGAGATTCCCTAGGGAAAAGAAAGAGAATGACACCTGAAGAGGGTCTAAGGTAAGCCTTGGGTCTCTCCTGTGGTCAGTGGACAGGTAGAGAGGAGGAGGAGCAACATACATAGGAAAGAGGCAGCCAGGATCAAAGGAGGAAGACCAGGACAGTGGTGCCATGGAAACCAATGGAAAGAGATAGCGCAAGGTGAATAATATGTGCCAACTTGTTGATGATCTTGTATGCTAGGCCATTCACCTTTCCTCCACCTAGTCTCACTTTCCACGTGTTGGCTTATTAGGATCTGAAGGCTCTTTCTCTACATGGAAGCAGGTGTGTAAAAGCCTTCTTTTTATCTATCTGTCATTTTTGGTGTCCTTCTGAGCTAAAGGGTTATGTTGAACTCTATTTTTCTTTCACAGATGACTATAGTCATCCTTAGGTGACATTAGTGTGGGTGATCTATACCTAGAAATGTGGTACATTTCAAAATGTATAGAGGGTTAGGAAGTATCTTCTCCATGCGGAAGCCAGGTAGTCTGCACTTCATTAGGTAAGAAAATAACAATGTTGAACCAAAGATATTGGAGAGCCATAATTAAAAAAGATGTTCTATCATTTTTATCTGTGTTTGCATATGATCATCTGCCCTTCAATTACATTTTTTATTTTAAGCCTAAAAATAAATCAGAAAGTTTTGCTTATCTTATTACATTTTCTAGAAAGACTTTATCAGATCTAGTTTTTTTAAAAAAAACTTGTTATAGATGTAGTCTATCTAAAATTAATTCTTTCCTCTCCAGGATTCTGAAGATAACATCAACTTAAAAAAAAAAGAACAAAAAAAAAAAAAACTGTATTTTCATGGATATAGAATCCAAAGGTACCTGCTTAGGGTAGCTTTTCCCTTTAGCAGAAATAATCAGACTAGCTGAGCAGCAGAAAAATCACTCATTATATTCTGAAAAAAATCACAAATAATTGTCTGATAAATTGCTTTCTATACAATGACCTGCTTTCCTCCATGCCTAAGCCTGAAAGTCTGTCTTTAAATTAGGTCAGAAAGGAGTTACTATTATTTAAGATGAGAAAGGGCCCAGGAAAGAGGAATGACAATGGGTGGGAAGTCTTCAAATGGATGAGAATTCGCAGTGTGATAGACAGGGCAAAAATGGAGGGAGAAAAGAGAGAGAAATGGCTTGGTGTTTCATTCACTCACAGAATCAGTTATGTCTTTGTACATAACTAACATTTCAGAGAATGACACACGTCTTATAATGCCAGTTCTTTCCCTGGTATGTCAGGAGACATTGGCATTTAAATTGAGGAATCCTATTATATGATCTTACCACTCAGGTACTCATAAGTATAATTTCATCTTTAAAATAGTCAAAAGAATTTTAGCCATATTTGATCTTCCAAGAAAGCCATAAAATGAACAATGCCAGTAACAATTATGAAACTAAATTGGCCTTATAAGAATAAAAAAATCAATTTTGCAAGTTTTTATTCACAGTGACTAATTTCCATATAAATGATCTGACTTTATCCAGTCTAAAAAATGTGCCTGGATTCTCTTGTTTTTGTTTTTTTTTTTTATATTTGCAATCCTTGAGATGTACTTCGGTGGAAATATTTAAAGGCGTGTTGATATGTGTTGCAGTATTCTAATTCTAATTATTTTCTCTCTCTCTCTCTCTCTCTCTCTCTCTCTCTCTCTCTCTCTCTCTCTGTCTCTTTGGCAGTATATCAGTTACAGCAAGAGGCACCTCGTCCCAAGAGAATCATTTGTCCTCGGGAGGTCAGTACTCAGCTAATTCCAATACACCTTGTTAAATATGATGAATTGTCAGCACTATGTTGAGAGTGGAGGGATTTCAGGTTTCCTGGGAGTTGATTTCTATTAACATTTGTTAGAGTGTCAAAAAATTTAACGTCTTCATAATCTATATTTTGACATCAGACATTATTTTAAAATTACTAACAAACCAACTTGGACTCAGATGTCTCATATTTTTAACCATTGCCAAGACAAATTAAACAACCTTTGAAAACACCAAAAAATGTATATTCTGGTTGTTTTCTTTGTTAATATCCTTTTGATTCTTTGGGGATCTCTTATTATGAAATGCTTATAGTGGAGAAAGTACCGAGGATAATAAACCTCTGGGTACTTACAATGCCCATATTTAACAAATCTTTATGCTTTGTCGTATTTACATGACATTTTAAAATAGAAAGCCCTACAAAAAAAGTGATGAGGTTTTAATTCTTGGAGATAGCTTAAAAAATATATCAACTCGTAAAAGTGCTTACCAGTCTACAGAACTTTCCTTAATTCACTAATCAGTTCTCTGATTATGTGGGATAGCAGCAAGATTTGAAAGGCAGGACTAAGGCTCTGTTTTCTGTTTTTATACTGATCAGTTTCTTTAATAGCAAACAATCTCCTTCAAATCAAAGGCCCATGGGTCCTTGCTTATTTTTGTTATTACTAGGATTAAATATAGAGCTGTGGATAGGTTTTAAAGTGCCATGCATGCCTTATCAAGGGGGAAAGCCTCCAGTTGCAACACTCTGGAGATTCACTCTTGAATATTAGTACTTTTGGGATCTGGTTTTGAACATGTTTCAAAGACTTAGGTACGTGCATACCCATACTCAGAGCCAAGTTATCATGGTTGAATACATTTTTCTACATAAAATTTTACATCTGTTGAGGGGTGATGAAATTTATCAAGTCATCTCAATTTTAGTGCACTATAGACTTTCTCATCCCAGGCATATGGCTGGAGAGGAGGGAGTAGCTGGTGCTTAAGGAAAAATCCAGGGTGACTTCTATTTATTTGGTACTCTGATCTTGTCCTGTCACTAACTCTGCAGTCAATATATTCAAATAATATATTTAGTAATTTATTACTAAATATCAAATAATTTATTATTTGATATTCAATAATCAAATCCAATAATACTGAATATTTTTCAAATGAGAGAAAAATAGGATGAATAAAAATTTTTGAATGAGATGCACTAAATAAGGTGTTCTCAGTGCAAATTAAGAAACAAGTTGCTAAAAAAATCCTTCACTCCTACCTTTTATTGAGTGTTTTTCCATCAGAAAAATTATTGCCATGTGTAAGGAGGTACAGAAGTTTAAATGTCTCAATGAAAAAAATGTTTGTAAAATTAGAATACAACTAAAGACTCTATCTAGGGGCATTAATAAAAAGACACTAGGCAAGGTCAGGCATCAGAACTTGAAATGCAAACAGATAGGAAACAGTCATTCATTTGTCTGTTTATTCTGCACATGTGTATGGAGAGCCTACTGTGTTTCAGCTTCGGTCTTGGTGTGGACAATATAGCAAAGAATTTGGCTACTGGCATTTTGAATATCATAATAAAAGACAATGAATGTATGATGTGATTAAATATATATTTAATATTTTGTCTCTATTTGTATGTGTGTGTGAAAGAGACAGGAAAAAAGAAATACAACCTCTCTGCTTCTCAAAATCCTTGGAACCATGTCAGTTGTCCCGTGAGGCAGGTGGCGTGTTAGCAGTGGAAGTAGGCGATTTGGATCATCCTTGTACAAACTCTTCCTAGGGTTCTGCTGAAACTCTTCAGCCATTCAGTGGGCCAAGGGGCCTCTGCGTATCTATTTGCTGTTGCAGTGCTGGCACCATCTGCTGTGACTAAAGGATATGGTGCCCGTGTCTCTTCTCTTCCCCTCTTGTCTACCTGTTAAGTCATGCTCTTTACCTTTCAACCTTTACCAGTTTGATTTATTAATAAGTGATGTCTTGTTGATGCTGGCTTTCCTCTAGAATTCCATATCCCATTTCTGCCACGAAACCTAACATGAAATGGAGATTTATTAGCTCCCTTTTCTCAGCAGGCAACATGGGGCCGGTCCAGCCAGGCAGGTGTCCGGTGGCAACAGGTCACGTTTGCTGGAAGAACAGGTGCTGCTCAGATGAGTGCAGCTTCAGTTCCGTTTGTCCTCTAGTTTGTCCTCCAGTATGATGTTAACTTATTGGGGAGACCAGCTCCCAATATATCCACATGGGTTTAAGATCTCTCAAAGTGATCGAGTGGTCGGTGAAAAAGAAAGAGACAGACAAGGAAAATGTTTTCTTTAAAGCTGGGCCCAGGGTAGACACCACATAAAGCCACTCGGTGGATGTCTGACATTCCCCTGAAAACCTCAGGTTTTTTTTATTGTGCTCTTTCAATAGGGGAGGGGGAGAAAAGTTACACAGTTTCAGTGATAATTATACAAAAAGAATGCATTTGCAAAAACCAGTGCACAAAAGTCACAACGTGGTGTTATAAAAGCAGAACAATGTAAAGATAACTTTTCTGTGTGTCAGCATAGAAATCATACACCTTAGCAAGAATAGAGGTTAAACATAAACTTACGATTATCAGCAAGAACATATTGGGCTCACAGCTGCAGGGGGAACAGGATCTGACACAGGACAACCAGCCTGACCACAAAGCTGCGAGAGAAGGGGGCCTCCATGCAGGCCTCGGGGAGCGGTGGGAGAAGAAAGACTTTTACAGGCTTCTCTCAACCACAGAGACAGACGCCCCTCACACGTCCGTTTATAGGCTCTCCAGAAGGGTCGCATTCCCTTTCCAGGGCCCTAATCAATATGCCTTTCCTGGGAAAGGAATCCAGGTAATAAGCCTCTCCGTTACACATCCGCTTATAGGATCTCTGCATTGAGAAGCCCAGTACGTGCTGTCATGTCTCTGCAGTCAAGCTGTGTGGTTAGTCCTTTCACAGAGTTTCTGTTTCTACCAGAACCATTCAGCAGAGCCAGAGTTACAAGTTGTATGTCAGCAGAGCCAAAGTTATAAGTCACATCTCAGCATTTCACGTTATCCTTCATTTTCTCAAATATAATCGATACAATAAGTAACGAGCATCACAAAGCAAATAACTCATTTCGGGGGAACCAAATTCTAAGAGAATTTACAGGTTAAAAATCAACAGCAATTTGGGTTAGCTGATAGCTTGGGTTTTGCCACTTCTTCCAGAAGCTTGGAATTGCTCAGTCACCACAGAGGGGTTCAGAGGATTCCCAGCACCAGCTGCAGATAATTCGTGCCCAAATTGCCCAGCCTCCCAGGCGCTGGCCTCCTGCAAGCAGCTCCCCCTACTACAGACAGTGTTCAGTCATATGTCTCTTTGTCTCATAACACACTTGCATGGTTGGGGGACATGCCTAATGAAGAGAAAGACTTTCAGTATGAGTCTGTGGCCAGGGAGATTGAAGCTTTATTCACACATTTACATAAAGCAATAAAGGCTGTTTCCTTTGACCAACGAGTTATACTTTTTTCTGTGTACACTTTCCTATTACATCTCATCCCTTAACCGAGAGCCCATATCTTCCTCTTCTACACAGCTCTGAGCTCTCCTTCTTGGTCTTTAATCCATCTCCTCCCAGCTACTCTTCCCTGGTCCCTAGCATGGGAGCTCCAGTATACTCAGTCTCTGTTGTTTCTCTGATGACTCACACCTTCCCAGGCCATGAGCTTCTCCCAGGTTAGGACCTGCCAGTTCCACATGATAAATACCCACATTAAAGCACCAAGCAAAGTGTGCAATTACAGAGATGTGGAACACTGCCCCTCCAGGGTATAGAAGTAGGCCAGTCTGCCTTGATACATGGTGGTTATCAACAGATACCAACTACCTAATGGACTTTGCTGGGGAGCTGGGTGAGTCAAGGGTACCGATTGATTCAGCAGGTGAAATCCACATGGTTAGCAAATCCAGCAAAGCAGGAAGCTCAGCTGCAGAGTCAGCTTGGACTTGTTTTGACTTCTTGCTCCACCACTTTCTAGCTACCTGACTCAGAGCCAACCACTTACTCTCTCAGGGAGATGAAGGCCTGACCCAAGGATAAGCATCTATTTGGCAGGGTTGCTGTAAATGGCATATGTGGGTCAAGTGTCCAATGTGGTGCCTGATGCATAATAGGTACTCAGCTGTTCATGATTCATGTTCATGTTCATGGCAGAGTCAGAAACCTGTGAAGAACAGGCTCTGAGATGTCATTAGGGACAGAGTTGTAGTGACGACCCGATTCTCTGAACGTGAGAACAAAAGGCAGTGATCAAGAAGAAAGCAAGATGCCCAGGTCAGGAATTAAGCCACCAGGAAAAAGATACTGAGGATGAGGAACAGAAGGTACAAGCAGCTGAACAACAGTGCTGGTGCCGATTAAGCCAGGTAGGGTCAGCTCCTGAAATAACAGTCCATTGCTTTCTTGAGCTTCACCACTGCAAATTCATATTTATTGAGCAGCCACGACACCTGGTGCTCTGCTGGCATTTCATGAACACTCCATGCCAACAGATGCAAAACATCTTCCCATATGCAAAATTCTCACTTGCTTTCTCCATCAACTGTCAGTCACATTATAAGCATTATTACTTACCCAATGCATACCTGGGTTATCTGTGACAAACTGTGCAGAATATTGACTCTCAAATTTGTTTCTCTAGCCAAGACCTCTATCTGAGGCTCCAGACACCTCTATCCACCTGTCCACTGGACCTCCTCGGGTCGCTGTCTCACAGGCCACCACCAGCCTTGTGTGGGCCCCACTCCATTAGATGGTACCTAATTTCAGAAACCTGTATGTTTCCCTTCCCTACCCTCACCCCTTTCTCCTCCATTCTTAGCTAGCATCAAGTCTGTCTCCAAATATATCTTACATTGTTCGTTTCACTCTATCTCCATGAATGTTGTGTGGTTTGGGCCATTGTCATTTCTTGCCTGGATTTTATTGCAGGTATGGAGTCTCTCGCCTGATCCCCCTGCTTCCGCTCATGGCAGCTTTCCTGCAGCTCACACGTACACACACACATACACACCCCAGTCACCAGACAGGAGCCCAGATCATCATTGTTAAATATAAATTAGACCCTCCAATTAGCTTTCTGTTACTCTTAGAAGAAAAGCAAACTTCTTGCCATGCCTAGGAGCCATTGTTTGCCTCCTGCTTCTGTCACTGCTCTGTCTGTACCATTCTTCTCCAGGTGCACTGCCTTTCAGCCCCACTAGATGCTGTTCCCATTCATCAAAAAAACCATGCCATCACTATCATTGAGGCTTTCTTTGCACTTACCCTTTGCCTGAAATTGCTAGACCCAGGTTCTCTGCATGTCTACGTTTCAGGTCAAATTTCACATAATAAGAGGCCCTTCCTAAACTCCATTAAAAAGTAGCATCTCCCCTACCCTTGGAGATTCTCTGTCATATCGCCTTGTTTATGGTATCTGTGGCACTTCATACATTCTCTGATACACTTTCTTAACATATTTCATTGTCACTTGTTTATCTGTCTCCAGGAAAATAGAAGCTTCAGAGACTTAATCAGTCTTAATCATAAGTATATCCTTAGCAGTGAGCATAGCCAGGCAACAGTGGGGAATAAGTAAATACATCAGTAATGTTCAAAATGATGAAAAAAAGGATAGTGATTGCTAGCATAAGGAATTTGGGATTCTCAAACTATTACTACCAGCATATCAGATTTACTCAATGCTGTTATTAGGACAGTGAGTTAGAATTTTGGCAGTTGTTAAGGTACTTACTCAAACACAGACTGAGATTTTTTCCTGGACTAATCCAAGTTTCTTCTTGGCCTCTCCAGAAGGCCAAAATGGCAAGATTTACTTGTGTGACTCATTGACAGTCAAGTTCCCCTAAAATTACCTCAAGCCTATGCTAAATAAGCAGAAGTTCTTTTGTGACTATAAATGATTTGGTGCCGTTTATCTTCTTTGAAGTTCCTGTAGTGAATACGGGATTATAAAAAGCAATTTCAAAAAGGGAAATACAATGGCATACTATTATTTCAAATTGTTCTCCATTTTATATAGCTTCATTTCCTTCTCCTTGCTATAGAATAGTCTATTTGGAAAACTTTTAAAATGCATAAATGAGTGGTAGAGATTTCTAGCATTCATGATCAGAATCAACTTTTTTCTTGATGGTTAGAAAGTAGACCAAGTACAGATGGCAATGGCCAGTCCTTTTTTTCAGATTGAATCTTGCTCTGTCGTTCCTGGGCTGGAGTGCAGCGGTGCGATCCTGACTCACCACAACCTCCACCTCCCAAATTCAAGCGATTCTCCTGCTTCAGCCTCCCAAGGAGCTGGGATTACAGGCATACCCCACTGCGCCCAGCTAACTTTGGCATTTATTTATTTTTTAGTAGAGACTGGGTTCTACCATGTTGGCCAGGCTAGTCTTGAACTCCTGACCTCAGGTCATCAGCCTGCCTCGGCCTCCCAAAGTGCTGGGATTTTGGGTGTCAGCCACCATGCCTGGCCAGCAGTGGCCAATCTTAAGTTGGAGTAGTATCTCACCACCTTAATTTACCTTCCAGTGAATTGTATTCATTTTTTAAACACCAATTTAAGTGTTCCTACCCTCTTTTTAGGCATTTTTTCCCTAGTTTTTGGTATTCTAAATATCTACCAATTTTACTCTTTTATATCTTTATTTCTAATAACTGTTCCTGTAAGCCTTCAAAAACAGGCCATTTCTTCATTACACTATTTAACATTGTATTAATTATATCTAGACTTCACAGTCTTATAGCTCGAGGATATTTATCTTGTCTTAGGCATGTCTGGAAGATTTTAACAAGCCGTATTGATTGACCATATCATTTTCAACTAACTCAATACATTTTGAATCACAGATTTTTAAGTGAACTCTGAGGGATTTTCTGCTGTTCCACAGTTCTCCCACTTTTCTTTTATTTATCGAAATAAATGTTTTAAAGTGAATCTGGTAGGATGTGAAAACTCTACTGATTTAAGACATCTGGACGAGGTATGTCTCTAAAGTAATGAGATTGATTCTACAAGCCACAAACAAAAATCAATCTCATTACCTTTTAATTGGCTTGATGTGTAGTAATCAGAAGGCTATTTCTTCCCTTGCAGAAGAAACATTCCTATTTTTTCATCCTAGACTTTCTCCACTTATCTCTTTCTTCTCCCGCTTAATGTCGATGTAATCAAGAATAAAGGACTTCCCTGTTATTATTCCTCAGGCTTTCATCTCACTCACAAATGCCTTCAGCCCTTTTTCTTGATGCAATTTTGTTCTGAACTGGACTTGCTTTGAGTTTAGACCTGCTGTAGTACAAGGGAAAAATCTAGTAAAACCAATGTTAGAACTAAAACTTTGGCATAATTGGCATATGATTTTTTTCCCCTAAAGATGGAACCAAATGTTTTCTGCTTTAAAAAAAAAAAAAAAAAAAAAAAAAGGATAACTTTGTTTTTTATTGACAAGTACTGTGATCTACCAAAAGGCATACTCCCCCTGCCCCCAAATTCGCTCTCTTTGGAACACTTTGAACTTCTTCTAAAATAATACAGACCCTGCAAGTGTGCACCTAGAGCATATTTAGACATTTCCAAGGCGAACACGTAAGCACTGGGTAAGGGCTGTTGAGGCCAAGCTGTTATGGAGTTCAGAGCCAAGGGGGTAGGTGAGCTGAGCTAGAGAGGGCCACCAAGGAATAAAACATATGCCAAGACATAAGTTGAGGCAAAAGTAAAATGAGGAAAATAAATGGGAAGTTAAACAGTGATTGATAATAGGCAAAGTTTCCAGAGAAGATTCTTTAATCTCTCTGGGTGATTTTTATTTCTTTTTTTCTTTTCTTTTTTTTTTTCCTTTTTAGACAGAGCCTTGCTCTATTGCCCAGGCTGGAATGCAGTGGTGTGATCTTGGCTCACCACAAACTCTGCCTCCCAGGTTCAAGCCATTCTCTTGCCTCAGCCTCCTGAGTAGCTGGGACTACAGGCATCGACCACGCCCAGCTAAGTTTTGTATTTTTAGTAGAGATGGGGTTTCACTATGTTGGCTGGGCTGGTCTTGAGCTCCTGACCTCAAGTGATCCAGCCACCTCGGCCTTCCAAAGTCCTGGCATTACAGGTATGAGCCAGCATGCCCCACTGATTTTGATTTCTTAACATCTCACTTGAAAATATGTATTCCCTTAATTACTAGAGTTGGAATACTATGTGGTATAGTTTATTGTTTTAGAAAAAAAGGATAACTGATAGCATCATGTATTACAACACATATTCTGCCTTCCTTCCCTAGCCTATGACAGCCATAACCCAACATCTCGTTACTCATTGATCTGGGATGGTGGTGGTAGTGAGAGTGGGGATCCAGACTGAGACACAATGGTTCTGAGGAGGCACTGGCTTTTGTAACACCAACCTAACATATCTGAACACAAAGCAAATGTCACACCTCCATAGCAGTTGCTACCTACAGCAGCCCCATATTGTCTGCTTTGTGACTCAGAGGTCAGGTCCCACAAGATTTGGGGTATATCCAGGGTTATCCAGGAAAAGGGGCAGGTGCATAATGCTGGACCTGTAGTGAAGTTTTAAAGACATGCTTCACATTTTGTTCACCTGGTTAAACTGCAACAGAAATAACGATGACGAAGGCAGGTTGTACTTTGCTCTGGGTAAGCTGTGTCTCCTCCTTGAGTGTGGGCTATCCAACCAAGCACTGAGAGACTTGGATATAGATTTCTGACCTTAATTCTGCTTTCCATCAGAAAAATGTGGAGGATGCAATCTCAGATGGCCCCAATTTTAATATGACTATGCTAAATGATGTTACCTAATTACTGACTTGTTGTCAGTCTTTTAATAGTAATGACAGCTATCACATAAGGAGCACTTCCTGTGCCCTGAGCACTGGCTTCAGAGTTTCACGGATGGTACGCCCACAACAATCCCATGGGGCTTATCCCTCTCGCTTTACACAGGAGGAAATGAGACAGGAAGCACAAGAGGGGCAAAGGCCAGATTCCAACCAGACAGTTCATATCCAGGGCTGGGCTTCTAATCCAGTGAGTCCCAGAGTCTGATCCCAGGACCAGCAGCAAGGGCATCAGCTGGGAACAGGTGAGACATGCAGATTTTCTGGCCCATCCCACACCTCCTGAATTAGAAACCCTGGAGAAGGGGCCCAGCAGTCTGTGCGTTAGCAAGCTCTGCAGGGGATTCAGATGTCCCCTCGGGTGTGAGAACTACTGGTCTAAGGGCTGTTCTTGCTTCTCTTTCTATTTCATCCTTCCTTCCTAGTCCCTAAGGATAGAAGACTCAAGATGCTCTTGCCTCCCTGTAATGCTTGCTATTTGCTTAGCAGTTGTGCTAGACTCTTCACGTATTTCAGCATAGGCATGTATAGCCTTCTTTATTTTTCCCAGATGTACTTCCTTTTAGATGTTATTTTCCACCCTTTAAAAATATTTTGTGTTTCTTCTTTGCTATTTCTAACTTTCCCATACTCTCATATGTTGCAGTGACCAAATGCAAATCCTGCTTGTAAGGGTGGGATGGGTAGTTAATTAAGCCTGATCTCCTACCTCTACCCTCCGTTTTCTGGTATGATACTTCTAATGCTATGTTTGTGTTACTAATTAACAAAGATATTTCAAATTCAGTTTTGTTTTTGAGATGGAGTCTCACTCTGTCACCCCAGGCTGGAGTACAGTGCAGTGGCACAATCTCGAATCACTGCACCTCTGTCTCCCAGGTTCAAGCAATTCACCTGCCCTCAGCCACCCTAGTAGCTGGGATTATAGGCATGCACCACAACACCTGGCTAATTTTTGTATTTTTAGTAGAGATGGGATTTCACCATGTTGACCAGGCTAGTCTCAAACTCCTGACCTCAGGTGATCCATCCGCCTCAGCCTCCCAAAGTGCTGGGACTATAGGCGTGGGCCACCACACCCTGCCTCAAATTCAGTCTTAATATGATGATTAATGTTCATTTATACTCAGAATATACTATTATGAATTCCAGATCTTTGGGGATCTTTAAGGTGTTTTCCTTGTCTGTGGCTATGCACGAATCCTTGCTGGATTTCCTCCTGCTTTTAATGGATGCTTGCATTAATGAAAATACTAAATTCATCATCATATGTCAGAAATGCTTTAATTGTTATTTGTTTTCCAAGACGCTAGTTTCTTCATTCAGTCCGTCCTCTGTGTGCTTAATGAGCATGTTTCAATTCAGGATTTTAGATAACTAATTTGCTAATAAAAGCCATTCCAGAGGAGGAGCTCTCCCAGACCCACTTCCTTGCCTCAGTCTACCACCTGTGTGGTGTCTAGCTGATACTGACTGACCCATTGGTAATAATCTTTGGCTATGTCCTTTAGCAAATCACAGTCTCACTTGACATTAGCTCTAAGTACACCACGTCTCTGTCTTGTTGGACAGAATAGCTTTGCTTCAATGATGGTAACTTTTTCTTCCTCCTTATTTATATGGCCAGTGTCATTTCCCCATCTACTGTGGGAAGAAATTAAATAGCCTTGGCACAGCCCAACAAAGGCATATTGGTTGCCATCCAGCACCTTGTGTCCTTCTGGGTAGTTACACATCGATTGTTTGATGAATGTTCTTGGATCTCCCTGGGTATTTCTACCAAGTCTGTAATTACACTACTGCGGTTGTCCCATTGCTCTGTCGTGGTTCTCAGGGTTCCAGGGCTTCTCAAAGACCAGGCTTAATGATGCTTCATCAACACCTTTCAGTTCAAGGATGCAGCTCAGACTCCTTAGTGTTTCATTAGTCTCAGTTGCTTAAAAATGTAATTCAGCCATTTTCTGCCTCGGTTCATTGTGATTTCTTAAGTTGGCATCAGTATGCCATAGCTTAAAAATTAATGATTCTCTCCTCCTAGTGCATTAAGAGATGAAAGAGCATGAACACAGGGATGATTTGACCCATCATTAAATAAAAAGGCCTTTGAGGCGATGGCAAGCTCTGTGTTTCGAGCTAACAATAAGAGGTCCTGAAACTGATTTTTGGAAAATGGACTCTCATGCTTTTTAGTCTGGCATAGGCATTGGGCCACTATGTCCTGGAGACTGTTTTGGTAAATAAAGTTTTATTAGAACACACAGCAAAACTCATTCAGTTATATATTATCTCTGGCTGCTTTCATGCTAGCTTGGCAGAGCTGAGTATCTGAGACAGAAACTATATGATTCCAAGCCTAAAATATTTACTTTATAGCCCTTGCTAGAAAAAAGTTTGCCGGCCCCTGGGCTTACACTAAAGGTAACTTTAAAGAGTGAGTTAATACACATAAGCACTTAGAACAATGCCTGACATATATTAGAAGCATTGGTCTTTAATTTCTACCATCTCTCAAGTACTACATAAATGTTAGTGGAAAGAAAAGGAGCCTTGGAATTTAGGATGAATTTGATCCCAAGCTATTTTGAGAGATGATTTGGACTTCATGTTTAACACGCATAAATTGATGAAAGAGGCCAAAGCAATTATAAGAACAACAGGTAAATGGTCACTTTCTCCCCATCAAGAGATGGAAGCCTGTCAGCAAAGGTGGCACAGTGCTCCATTAGCAGGAAGCGAAAGGTGTGCATGGGATCTGTTTATTTGGTAACAACATCTGAACATGGAAACTATTTTTTTTCTAATTTTTTTTCTTTTCAGAGACGGGGTTTCACCATGTTGGTCAGGCTGGTCTCGAACTCCCGACCTCAGGTGATCCACCCGTCTCGGCCTCCCAAAGTGCTGGGATTACAAGCATGGGCCACCACACCTGGCCTAGAAACTAAACTGACTTTAATTTCAGGAACAAAGCTGCTGTTAGCCTCCTATATGTTCTTGAATTCTGATTAATAATTTGCATGCCAACGCCTTTGGGGAAAGAGCACTACCTCTGCAGCTGACTCTGAAATCTATTTTTTAAGAGTTGGATTGATGGATGGATAGAGGAATGAAAAAATATATATGCCATAAAAGCAAGTATAGTAAAAATGCTGTGAAATCTAGATGATGTATATATGGGTGTTTACTGTAAGTCTTTCAACCTTTCTGTATGTATGAAAATTTTCATTATAAAATGTCAAGAAGAAAAAATGAAGACTGCCTGAGAACAGTGCAGGATGTGCTCTGGCCCGTGGAACAAAGATATTCTCTTGGGTGCACAGCCCTGACAGGCAGGAGGATGGCTTGGCATGAGAGCTGTTGAAACACTGTAAGCCATGCTCAAGAATTTTTAATGTGGAATAGAGAACTTTTCTGAAAAAAAATAATTGAAAGCAAGGACGAGTATTAATAAGACACTTCTACTCTTTTATTTATTGTCATGTTGGGAATTATTTTGGGAGGAGTGCTTGTTTCAGAAATGCTAATGTAGGTAATTTAAAAAAATAATAGAGAACAGGCTTCCAGATTTTATGTCATCATTATAATATAGAGCAATGAGCACTGGCTCTGATATCAGGAATTGGGTTTTAACTCTGAATCCGCTGCTATCCCTGGGCGGGACTGGGGGCAAATTAGTTAACCACTCCGAACTGCAGCTTCCTTGTCTATAAAAAGAAGGCAAAGATACATTGCCATCTTCCTTGTGGAAGGATATATGTAAAAGCATTCTGAAGATCATGATGATATCAGTGGATGATGAATTCTCAAAGGGGGCAGTATCACCCTTAAAGTGGAGAAATTTGGTTCTTATATTTTAAAAAAAAACCTTACTCTTTATATGTATAAAGCACAAATACATATAGAGAACATAAACAGATATACAGTCTATCTATATGTAGTATTAAAATTCCTTTATGGGGAGGTGATTAAGAGAAAACCTGTCTAAAAAGTCTCCATAGGGAGCTAGAATGCAAAAATAAGCCTTTCATTTCTACCATCTCCCAGATTCTGTTCTCCTTTCTTTTCCTGTAGGTAGATTAATTTTATCCATTACTTTGAACATTTAATACTCTTACATTTCCAGGAGAGAGGAAAAAAAATAACTTCTGGGAGAAGACTAAGAATGATAGATATTTTGCCTTTTCCAAGGTGTATATAGCCCCACTTAACCCAAATACCATTAAGCTTTGACGGAAGGAATTTACTAACAAGAGTGAGGAATTAAATGAGTGTACTCACTCAATCTTTTTCCCTCTAGAAATTTAACAGCAGCATTAGCTTTCCCTTGATTTGATTCGATTCTATTGGGTACTTCAAGCTTTTTGGGCTCAAGAGGTATGTGGAGAATTTAAAGAGAGTTTGGAGGAGAATAATGAAGATGAAAAGGATTGGAAAATGGGACCTATTAGAAAAGGTCAAAGGAACAAGAATTATTTAGTTTGAGGAAGAACAGGCAATCTAGTGGCACAGACATGGCTTTTAATAATAGATGCCTGGAAGCCTTATTCTGTAGAGAATGTTCTGAGATTCTCATTTGCACTGAAGACCAAAAGAAGGAAAGATGCATAATTGGAAGCAGGAAGAACATGAGATTAGATGTGAAGATAACATTTCTCTTCATGATTAAATCCTGGATTTTGAGTCTCCTTTACAGTATTTCTTATTTTATAGTAAAATCCCTGTCTGGTGGATCAGAAGCATGGACAAGCCGGCCCAACAGGTTTGATTCTCCAGCCCTGGTGGGAGGCCAGCCAGCCAGCCAGCCAGCCCAGCCAACATGGCCTCCTGGGGATCTGGCTTGATAGAAGAAAACATTCATTTCACCTGGACCTGTGGCTCCAAGACGCCAAGGATGAGTACAAAAAACTCTAGCCAACAGAGTGCCAGGCTAGTGCCAGAAAAGTATGCCTAATTGGGTTGTCCAAACAAGGAGTGCCTAAGGTGGATTTGGGGAGCCAACCCATGGAGCCAAGGAAGCATGGTGCCAAGGAAGATGTAGCAAAGAAAAGTGGGTGAAAGTGAGCTGCAATGAAGAAGTTCTGGATAGAAGAGTGCTACTCGTGGATGGGCTTTGGGTGTTCCTGGAAACCTACTGTGAGAATGGATCCAAATCCATGGGAAGGTGTCCCAAGCTTCTAGGATAATGTTTATTCTCTCAGGGTTTTGGAACTGCTGCCCAGAGTTATATTTCTCAGTCCTGGGTGTGAGTCAGAATCACCTGCGGAGCCTGGCAAACCTTACAGACACCCTGGCTCCAGCCCTGGAGATTTTGATTTAATAGAAATATCACTTAGAATTCTGTTGTGAGCAATAAAAATCTATTCTCACTAAACTTAGCAAAAGAAAAAAAATTGCAGGGCTGGGGGTGGACCAATTGTGGTTAGAAGGATATGAGGAAATTCCCTGGATGGAAAGAAAAGCTGGTCAGAGGACTTGAGGAAGGATTTGAAGCAGGGCTGATACACGTTAGGGCAGTAAAAGGTGAGCGTTAGCATCATAGTTCCAGGGTAATCCAACCTGCCTTTGCACCCTGCTTCTCTGTGCCTCAGTTAGTCCTCTGGAAATGGATAGAACTGATCTTACCCCTTGGGTAATCATGAGGATTGACTGGGTTGATATATTTAAAGAAAGTACTTAGAACAATGCCTGGTACATAAGTTCTCAATAACTATTAATGATTACTATTGTTATTGTCATTAGGCTCTGCCATGAATGTGAATCAACTCTTAACAGTTTCATTTAATGGTTGCTGCTCAAGTGGCAAATTCCAGAGGCAGAGCATCTGGGTGGCTCATGTTGGTTCACATGTTTACCCTCTAGAGGATGGGAGGGACTTTGATGAGCAGAATCACTGGCTCGAAGTCACAGTTGTTGCCTGTGGTCTTCAGTCTTCACTCTGGAGGTTCAGAAAGCAGACAGGGGAACAAGTTTTGTCCTGTGGCTTGGAAGCATAAAGGTGTGAGCTACCACCACTGCCAGTCTTTCCATGGTGACCGCTTTCAAAATTTCAGTGAGACCTAGAAAGGAATCTGGGTCTCACCAACCTGCTTTTCACTCATTCTGTTATGCTATGAGACTGAGCTCAGTGAACACTGTGAATGAGGTGCTGGGGCAACAGAGGTGAAGAAACACGAGCCCTTCCCTCAAGGAGTTCACGTCGAGAGCTCATAAAAGCCAACAATCCCAATCCCAGTAAGGTCACCATGGCCCTAACTCAGGCCTTTATGAAGTTCAGAGGCAGGAGCATTCCCCAAGGTGGCCACGTTTCAGCTCTTACTTTTAAAATCCAGTGAGATTTTTTCCAGGCTAAGGCATAGAGGGATTGAATAATAAATATTAGAATTCTAGGCAGAGGACATAACCCCACAAAAGAATGTCCTAAAAGTATGAGCAGCCAAGGGCATGTTTCAGAAACTACAGAAGTATATACATTAGGAACACAAAGAACTGAGGGATGAGAATATGGTGGGAAAGGAGCATGTGTGTTGGTAAGAACATATTCTGGACACACAAGCAGGGACCATCCAGGGAAGATCCTAGATGCCATTCATGTGTTCATCGAATAAAACATAGTAAGCGCTTGGAAAGGGCCAGGACTGTTTTAGACTGTAGAGATACAGCAGTAAGCAAAGCACAGTAATCTCTGCCCTTGTATAGTTTCCATTTGAATGGAAGATATTGGCAAAAAAAAAAAAAATACCACATGTATTCATCAGAGTTCTTCAGAGAAACAGAACCAATTATACATGTATGTGTGTGTGCTACAGGTGGTTTAGTTGGAAGGCCTGAGAGCTGTTGAGCTGATGGTGTTGATTCCAGTCTGGGTCTGAAGGTCTAAGAATCGAGAATACCAAGGGTAGGAGATCAGTGTTCCTGCTCTAGCAGTCAGAAAGAGGGAGCATGAATATAACCTTCCTCAACCTCTTTGTTTTATTCAGATCCTTGATGGACAGGATGGTACCCACTCACACTGGGGGACCATCTCAGTCATCGAGTCAAAGGCTAATCTCATCAAGAAACATCCTCCCAGACATAACCAGAAATAATGTTCATCAGATATCTGGGAATCCCATGCCCCCACAAGTTGACATATAAAATTAATCATCATAACACACAGTAAAATATGTAGTATATCAGACGATGATAAATGTCATGGGGGAAAAATAATCCAGAAAAGAAGGATGGGCCATGTCAAGGAGAGGAGTTACCATTTTTAAGTAGGGTGGTCTGGGAAGGTCCCTCTGAGTTGTGTAGGTTTGACCATATAGCAATGGGGAGCCACTGAAGAATTCTAAGAAGAGAGCAGTGTGACGGGACTTGCATTTTCTGACTTAAGTGTGAAAGATAGATTGGAAGGTGATAATAGGATATAGAGAAACCAGTAAAAAGACTACTTTCACTGTCCAGGTGAGTAGATAGCATAGTGGACATGGAGAGAAAGCGACCATTTTAAGAGCAATTAAGGCAATTGCATACAATCTTTGTGGCAGATTGCAAGTGGGGTTGGGGAGAGGGAGGAGTCAGAGATGATGATTTCTAGCTTGGGCAGTGAGTGGATGGTACCCTGGGTGGTACCATTCACAGGGGTGAATGCTAAAGGAGGCTGAGCCATTGGGTGTGATAAAAAGCAGGCAGTCTATGCAGGTCTCCAGAATGGCCATGTTTCAGAGTTTTAACAATTTTCGTATCAACCCGTCTGTTACAGAAGAGACAGTGTTCTCTGTGAGTGCATTATATCTGTTATCCTTGGGCAATTTCCCTTCCTTTTGGTGTGGGAGGAGATTATAGGCTTTGGAGTTGATTAGACCTTGGTTTGGATCTCATCTCCATGCCTCTGAATGATCTTCAAGTAATGTTAACCATACAGGCCTTCTTTTTCCCATCTGCAAAATGGGAATGACAATCTCCATGTGACTTGCTTGTTGGGAGACGTGAAACACCCACACTGAAGCACTCGTTAAATGTTGACTCTTCCTTTGCTCCTCCTGGCCCCGCCCTTAGTGGAGTTCTGCATCAAGGTCAATAGAACTGAACTGGGAGAAGATCAGAACCAGTAACAAAAGGGCTCAATGCATGAGGTGTGGGTATTTGGATGTGTGTCTGGGTGTTGTTGCCCTTCCGTTACTTTTAAAATCTAAATATCAGTAATCTTGGCAATTTACCTTCCTCTCTTACGATGTTAATACTTATTGTCTATAGTGCTTAAGTAAAGAACCCTGAGAAATCAGGACTTCCCTGAGCCCCATACTGGACAGACATTAGACGGTGCTTCAGCCCCTCCTTCCGGAGACATAGTCTGTGACCTGGGAAAGCTGTGAGTGGTGAAAGTTTTGTTTCCAACCTAAATTTCAAAGGGCCAAATTTCAAAGCTACATGCTGTGAGGTGTTGAGTCCCATAGCAGTAAGGGATTCAAACATTAATTCTCATGTATGCATAGCATGGCTGCTCACTCCCAAGAAATAAATTTCCTCTTTAGTGTTTTTTGTAGTTTAACATCGTTTAAAATTTTTCCAGGGAGGGAGGAGGTTCCCTTATTAATCTTATTGACATTTTAGTCTGTTTCATTTTGTACCCATCTGATCTATTTCCTTGAGTAGTTAGAGGTATTTCACCAGTACTGTCTTTTCTTAAAAGCTGACTTTATAAATGTCAGCATTATCAAAAGCAAATATTTCCTTCTGCCTTCCTTTTACTCCATTTTACTTAATGTATTTAAAGTTTTTGTTGCTTATTTGCATTTTTGGTAAAAAAAAAAAAAGTTATTCTTCCTTGGGAATACTTAACAGTTAGTTTCTACACACACACACACACACACACGCACACGCACTTTAAGTTCTGTGGTACATGTGCAGATCTTGCCGGATTGTTACATAGGTATACACATGCCATGGTGTTTTGCTGCCTCCATCCCCGTCACCTACATTAAGTATTTCTCCTAATGTTCTCCTTCCTCAACCTCCTCATCCCCTGCTATCCGCCCCCCTAGGCCCCACCCCCAACAGGCCCCGGTGTGTGATGTTCCCCTCCCTGGGTCCATGTGTTCTCATTGTTCAACATCCACTTATGAGTGAGAACATGCGGTATTTGGTTTTCTGTTCTTGTGTCAGTTTGCTGAGAATGATGTTCTTGACCTTGGCACTACTGACATTTGAGAGGGATAATTGTTTGTTGTAGGGGTTGTCACATGAACTGTGTGATGTTGATTAACATCCCTGGATTCTACCCACTGGAGGCTAGTAGTACTCTCTCCTGAGTCCTGACAGTC
The DNA here is from genome assembly GCA_004027715.1 of Plecturocebus donacophilus. NCBI lineage: Eukaryota > Metazoa > Chordata > Mammalia > Primates > Pitheciidae > Plecturocebus > Plecturocebus donacophilus. Next base: position 19,276 of record PVKP010019052.1, on the reverse strand, counting down.
AAAACTGTCATGAGGAAAAAAATTAACCAAAGAAGAGGGACGGGTATGCCAAGGAGAGGAGGGTCTACTTTTAAGTAGGGTGATCTGGGAAGATCCCACTGAGTTGTGTAGCTTTGACCACGTGGCATTGGGGATCCAGTGAAGACTTTTGAGCAGAGAACAATGTGATGAGACTTCCCTAGACTTTGACAAATGTCCCCTGAGAAGCAGAATCACCTCCTCTCCCAGTGGAGAAACACTGGCCTAAAGAAAATCTGTTACATTTTGTTTGCTCCAATATTATCACTGATACTTTAATCACAATTTCTGGAAAATTTCGGGGGGAAAAGTGAAGCCAGAAAATAAACCAAATGATTGGGAGTTGCTTTGGTCCTGGGTACCCCTAGGATGATCTATTCATCTGTATCTGTAAGTTCATAGAATGTTTAGATCAGGTTGCTAAAGTACCCAACTTGTGTGTATATACAGAACTTAGCAAAGCAATTGGGCACCTTTTATGGAGATTTATTACAGAAAGACTGACCAGTGGATTTTTATAATACACTCTAATCAAGACAGAAAGGAGTTTTCTTCATCAGTGCCCTATCAGATTTCCAGAAGTGTTAGAGAAATGCCATGAAGAAAATATTAGGCCTTAGATTCTAAATGGAAAGAAATGGGAGATTTTAGAGTCTGCTCAATTTTCATTCTATGCTCTGTACTTTGACTACAAGAGTGTAAATTTCAGTACTTGCATTTGCTTTTCTCTCTGTTTCAATGGGGGATCTTTGATTTCTAATTAAAAAGGAATTATCTATATTTATTTTTTTGTGGATGAAATTGCCCCAGTATCACCAGCACAAATCCCCCCATCAAAAGCCTTTTCTCCCCTACTTGATCTATCTCTCAGAAAATCCAGTAATCTAGCTGCCCTGTGTAGGAGGCTGCTTTTTAAATTATTTCTATTAAGTATATACCAGCTGCTGAGGGATTATAAAAGCTTTGTTCTTTCAATAATTGGAAACCTTGTTTACAGAGGACTCACAATATTCTGTAAATGTCTTTGTATTGAACACAAAGGAACTTGTGTTTATCTAGGCAATGATAATCTTACTATAAAGCAAACTCATTTAAGGATTATGCTTCCTGTCTCTCACTGTGCAGATGTCCTCCTACTGTTCTTTTAAGCTTTGCAAAATGCTGAGACGTCTTCCTTAAAATTGAAAAATATATTGGTAAATAAACCAGGTAGTTTGGGAATATGTGTAATTCCAAATCACAGAGAAATAATTGAGAGACCCCCAAATATCACTCCATCCTAGGGAGATTTTTCCGAAGTTCACATTTGCTAATTCATTGATGGAATTCAGTTCATCCAAAAGAGATTTTAAGGTATTGAGTCCTAGCAAAGAAAACTGAAGACCATTCAGATAATCTAATAGTTAGTCAAACTGTAGAATTTTGAGAGCCAACGAAGAAGCCATTAGCACTGATGGGTATCTGCTGGAGAAGGAGTGAAGCACAGTCGTTAGGGGTGGTCCCAGTTTAGGCTCGGCCACTTACTAGCTCTGTGACCTCATGCTAGTTATTTAGTGGCTCTCTGTAAAATAATAGCACACACTTACCTTGGAGCACTATTTAGAGACTTAAATGAGACAATGGGAGAGAAACCCTCAGGACTGTTCCTGGCACAGAGTAGCCACTCAATAAATGAGAAGTTACTGCCACGATTTTGCAAGTCTCACATGCAGTATCTCATCTAATCTTTGAAACAGCCTTACTGAAATAGCCCATTTTTATAACTCTAGTTTTACTGAAAATTGAGAAAAATGAGATCCAAAGGAGTTTAGTAACCTACTCATAAGTCCCACAGCAGCCAGATTGATGGGCAAGGGTCCACATGCATATTCTGTCTCATTCTGCAAACATGTAGTGAGGACAGGCACTCTGATTTTCCAGATACTCACTGTGTGAATATTTGCTCACAGGACTTGCTAAAAGACATTCCCAGTTAGAAACCGGCTATTACACATTCTCTTGTGTGTGGCAGCTTCTCAAACTTTAATGTATCTATGAATCCCCTTAGAATTGCAGAGTCCACATTTCTAGCAAATTCCAAGGTGATGCCAATACTGCTGGACCCCAGGTCACACTCTGAGTAGCAGGGTGCTGAAAGACGAAGGGTGGGCTGCTCTCACAACTGTGTTCTCCTGATCAGCAGCATGTTTAAACATACAGCGCATTATATCTGTAATTTCCCCTGCCTTTTCCCTGAGGGTTTAGCCCTCAGTATTTGTTTAGGCTAGGAGCCCAGGAGCTCTACCAACTCAGGTCCAATTAGATAGTAACTTTTGAATCTTTAGTAATATCACTGCATTATTTATTTTTATTATAATACATGCTCAGTATAGAAGGCTAATGAAATTCCTATTTATTCAGCTGTAGACTGTACACAAATATACATCCTTATTACTGCATTAAGTATTAAACCATTAGGTAATTGGTTTTTAAATGTTTTACATTGAGAAAAGATTGTTATTAAATTGTCACATAATTATTTAGAAGCATTTTAGTAATATTTGGAAAACAGATATTTTTGCATGCTCCGAAAATGAATTTTTTTTTCTATGTAAAGTAATGGAATACAGGCTCTTGCTGTTTGGAGCTTTCTGCCCTACACATTTTTTAGGAATGGGTTAGACTCAGATAACAAGAGGAAGCTGCATTTACCCTGTGACAGACATTGTGAGAAATCCTGGAAATACCTGAACGATGCAGATGAAATTGCGGCTCCACAGAACAGTTAGGGAAAACATGGCAAATACATATTTAAAATACAATGAGATAAGTTTTCTAATGAAGATATGTAAAAGGAGCTCTAAGAACACAGTAAAGGATGGGCCTAAGCCTGACTTCTGTACAGAGGAGACCTTCTCCAGATCCCAGGAATAGCTCATAGTGACTGCCTGGCTGTCTGCACCAGGCACTGGCTGTCTGCACCAGGCACTGTTGCAAGCTTATCACACGTATTTATTCATTAGGTCTTACAACAACCCCATGAGGCAGATACTTTTATCATGCTCATTTTAAACATAAGAAAACTGAGGAGTATAGAAATAGGTAACTTGCTTAAATTCCCACAGATCTGCCTCAAGGCAAGGCAGTTTAAGTCCAGAGCCTGCCCTCTTAACCCTCATAATGATCTGCCTGGTTTGAAAGAGAATTCAGTGCTGGGCAAGGTGGCTCACGCCTGTGATCACAGCACTTTGGGAGGCCAAGGCGGGTGGATCATGAGGTCAAGAGATTGAGACCATCCTGGCGAACATGGTGAAACCCCGTCTCTACTAAAAATACAAACATTAGCAGGCTGTGGTGGCACGCGCCTATAATCCCAGCTACTCAGGAGGCTGAGGCAGAAGAATCTCTTGAACCTGGGAGTGGGAGGCTGCAGTGAGCTGAGATCACGCCACTACACTCTAGCCTGGCGACAGAGCAAGACTCCATCTCAAAAAAAAAGAAAAAAGAGAGAATTCAGTATCTTAAAATAAGACCACATAAAAATGATGGGCATATCAGAGGGCATACGGTTATGGAACTGCAAGTCATTTGGTTTGATGAGTGCAGAGGATGAACATTGGGTGGCGAGGCCATTAGCTGAAAGCATAACATTGGCATGGCCTCACACATATAGGAGGGGCATGTGTGGACTGTGGATAGTAGGGACAGGACTGAACAGGACTAAACCCATCTCCAGTGGTCACAGTGCTAACAATTGAATTATACTTGAGATGTAACTATAAAGTCATAACATAGATGTTATTTTAACACATCTGTTACATGAGCATGGTCCCTTCCCATCAGTCATCTTGGGAAGCTCTGCTTTGACTTCTTCCAAGTTCCCATTGCTCAGAGCATGTTGGGAACGTCTCTTCTAAAATTTCTTCAAAGCAAGTTACAGTTAAAGTCTTATTATCTTATGATCATACCTCATTTTTGTCTCAAATGTATTAGTTTGATCAATTACCCCATCTACTTACCAGTCTCAACTCCAAATAATGTATGCCTGTTTGCTGAAATAACATGCTCTCTCAAATCCGTGCTCAAAAAGACAAATATATGTATATTTCTGCATACAGTGATTCTGACTTTAGCACATGCTTTAAAATCATCTAGGGGGCTTGATTAAATTACACATCATATCCCTATGCTCAGTAATTTTGGCTCAGCTGGTCCGAGATGGAGATCCTGTCTGCAGTTTTCAACAAGCTTCTTGAAGTTTGTGTTTTGAATGACCAGTCCATACTTCAAGAAGCATACCTTTAAGGATATTCACAAGAAAGGGTGGTATATCTTAGGTAGTTCCAAAAGAGAAATTCCAAAAATGTTCTGGTCAACAGAGATATAAATGGCAAGTATTGTGCCTACTAGGGGGACTATTTCCTTATAGAAGATGCTTATTTAGAATAAAATGTTCAGTGTTATTTTTAAAAAGAAGCAGCCATCATTCTGCATGGTCATACCACATATACTGAAACCCCCTGTACCTTGGGAAGGACCCATTTCGTATGTTTTCTCACTCAGTGACCTCCTACCTGATGTTCTCCTTCTGTAAAGAGAGGAGTCCCTCTTTGAGCCAGGTGGATCATCTAGGGACCCAATATTAGAGGATCTAGTAATCCATCTAACATGACTACATATTTTCTTTCTCTTAAAAAGAAAGAGTTGCTTTCACTTCTTGGACTCGGAGCACTAAATCCCAAGAGCAGACATGGCAGATCCGACAGCTGTCAGTCATATTCACAAAGGCCAGGTTCACCAGGTGATGGATTGACCAGCTGCAGCTCCTGTTCTAGGATAATCACAGTGGCAGGGAAGCTCCAGAACAAACCTTCATTCATGTCAGGATATATTGCATTGTCCATTCCTTTCTGAATCCATGTGACCACCTAAATTGTTTTTATTAAGTTGCCTGATTTTAACAAACATAGTTTTCAATGAGAATGCAAGATCTTCTGAGTTGCCTTACCCTTTATTTATCAACTATCCTGTCTCCTTCACACCTACTGAAGAGAATCTCATATAATTGGAAACAGAAATTGAGAGCTAAAGTTTCTTTAATTAAACAAATTCAATTTCACAGTGGGTCCTGGTTTCCACTGATGGCTGACATGGAGCCTTGCCCCAGGAGTGAGTCAGGCTTCTCTAAGGCACTGCTGGGGCCCAGCACAGCCGTTCCTAGTCTCTTGGCAGGCCCTTGTCCCTGGGAGCCCTATACCCCGCCACCTGTTCTGTCTGCATCTGAGGATCCGGTATTATCCACCTTGAAGAAATGTGGATGTTGCATGATTTGTCTAGCATCATTTAACTTAAACGTTAAGCTCTTGACTGGTTTAAAGCTTAGTAGAATATAGAAATAGAGACTGTGTTTAGACACCTGTGAGCAAAAAGTTTAGAAAAAGAGGATTTTGTTTTTTTGGTTCCAGTCTCTCTCTCTCTCACACACACATTCACAAGGACACATGGACACATATATTTTCTTTAAGAGCTTCAGAGACAAAAAAGAAAAGAGAGATTGGATTGCTATCAAAATGGCCAGTAGAAGCAGTGATCAGATGCCAACCACATCCTCTGTCTTTACTCTCTTTTATTTCTGTCTTTCCTCTCCCCTACATAGGGTTGCCAGATTTAGGAAAGAAAGAAAGAGAGAACTGGGGAGAGAGGGAGGGAGGAAGGGAAGAAAAGGAAGGAAGGGAGGGGGAGGGTGGGAGGAAGGGAGGCTGGGAGGGAGGGACCAGGATGCCTAGTTACATTTAAATTTCAGATATATAAGGAATCATATATTAATATCCCATACAATTCAGGGCTCTTCTTTTATTTTCTAGTGGTTTTCATATGCAGAAGAGTTGTCCCTCATTTGGATCAAACTCGCCTCTGGGCAGAATCTTATTTGGCATCCTTCAAGGCACCCTAAATATCAGCTTCCCTCTGGGGTTCTGTGTTAGATTTCTCCATAAACATTTTCCTTCTGCTGCAAGTGCAGAGCCCCCCTAAGTGCTTCATACCTTTTCTCTCTGCACCTGTGAGGTCATTACTTCATGCACAGTGACCGGCCTGAGCATAGAGCCCCGAACATAATAAGCATGCTGTATATTTTTATGATTGGTTGATGAACTGAAAGCAATTTATCTTGTTAAGAATCAGTTAAATTGAGCATTTATTAACTGTTTACCTACATGCCAAGAGGCAATAGTAGGCTCTATTACCAGGCTGCTCATCTGGGAAGTTAGATTAGTAACTCTTTCTCTTTTAGGGAAAGAAGAAGATACAGGAAGGGAATAGGGTTGAGAGCTACACCCGGAGTTTGCAGACTTGTGCTATGGTTCAGCCAAAAAGATGGAAATAAAAAATTGGCCTCATAGAGAATCACATTAAATTTTGGAATATCACCTCTCAAAGAATGGAGATTTTGCCATTATATATCATCAGCTTTCATTGGCTTTTTTAGTCCTAAATTTCTTCTCTAGCTTGTTGGTTTTACAGTCACATATGTATAATAGTAGAAAACTAAAAAGAACTTATAAAGCCAAAAGAATTATATAAATGACAAAATATTCAACTCTCATTTTAAAGCTTACCAGCCTGTAGAATAATGGCCCACATCATTTATAGAAATGATATCAAATAACTAGGTGCCTTTTTACACACCTTCTGCTTCTATTAATGATACTATTTAAATCTTCCTTCAAAAATGACATGGAGCAGGCTGTGAACCTTGAAGATTAAGTTATGGATGTCCTGCTCGGTTGAGTAATTTTCAGGTGTAAAATGCACAGAAGAGTGAACACATATTTAGAAGTGTCTAGATGACAAGTTTTGTACCAGCAAGGCTCGTCCTAGGCAGCATTGTGAGTGTGGTCCCCCAAGGCCCAGCTCTGCCTTTCTGATCCTTTTCCCTTAGTTCCTAGTGTCCTGCTACCTACTCATATCTGTATCCCTTAGAGGATGGAGCTAGGCCAGGACACTGCCCCATGTCATGAAATCCTGCCACTGTGTCTGTCCCTGAGCCCTGCTGTGAAAACTATCCATTTGAGTCTAGGAATGTGACTCTAGTAGTTGAAATGACTGTGAATAAAATCACTGCCAAGCTCATAGTCTACAACAGTAAATAAACATAAACTTGCTATCATACATATAACCATTCATACAAATCCATAACTTAATGTGGCTTTAGTATATTTTGAGTGTCCCTGGAGTTAGGTAAGAAGAACAAAAGCTGAACATGAGAATTCATGTTACTTTCTCAACAACTCCAACAACATAACATGAGAACACAAAGCTTTTATGAAAGTAGATGATCATATATGTGAGAAAAATGTAATAACCTCAAGGCTAAAGCTGTGATTGAAAAATCCTTTCTGGAATGTTTATGTTTAGTCAAGTCATAAATCTTGTTCTCTCTATCCTGCACCTCTGGTGTCAAATGAATTTCAGCTCGTTAGCCACATGTTGAAAAACAAGAATGTTAGAATATTGATTTTTTGTGGAACGTGATTAAGTTAAGCCTGCTTTATTTTTTAATCCAGGTAGACTCCTCGTTTTAATTATAAATACATAATAAAAACAATGAGGCACGGAGTGAAATAAATGCTTATGTTTTATTCATGACAGAAGTAGTTGTTTTATCCTTCAAGATGAAACCTTCTAATATCCTTGCAAATTCCTTAATACTAAAATAAGCATCACTTTGTTTTTGTTGAAAGTCTCTTCTTGGGTGATTGGGTTTCGGTGGGAAATGAGCCTGTTGATTGGAGACATGTGGTGATTCTAGATCATTCCTACCTGATACTGAAATGTGCTGATTAACTCCAGAGCTTCATGGATCTCTGATTTGGAGAATACAATCTGTAACAAAATTCCTACCAGGACCCTAGTTCTGTTTATTTGAGTAGCATTTTTATCTACCTGATTTGAATTCAAATGCATTATTAATTTTTTTTCTTTTTAATACAGGTGGAAAACAGACCAAAATATTATGGAAGAGAGTATGTATTATACTATACTTTGTTTTAATAATTTAGTAAGTAGTCATTTCGTGTGCCATTTAAATATTATGAATTTTCTAATATATGGTGACATATGTCTGTTGCGAAAGAGTTTAATGATAAGAATAAATGCAATCAGACTCCTTTGGATTAATTTTTTTATAACAGTCACGTGCTTGGTTTCCATTAATGTGGGAGGGAGAACATCTTGTGCTACATTTCACAACACAAAAGAGCTACCCAGTGCCTGGCAAGTATCTGAAATGCAAGGCAGCATTTTTCATAAGGGAGGCTCTCTGTTAGTGTTTTATTTCACTTTCTACCTCAACACAATAGAAATGTTTGGGGTGTCCAAGATCATACATTGTATCTGAGATCCTGACTTTAGTGTACCCCAGTGCAATAATCAGGATAGCCATCTCACTTTCCTGCCGTCTCATAAAACCCAAATGATGATTTCTCTTGGCTGGGGTATATTGGTCAAATTGCCTTCACACTCCCCTTTCCATTTTTCTCTTAATTTCAGCTCTTGTTTCATTTCACTACTGCCCAGCAAATTCGCATGACCATAAAAATAATTCACAGTCTAAGCCTGTGGTGTGTAGAATACATCACAGAGGGCAGGCAGCACAGTCCAGGGGAGAGGAGATGCATCAATCACTTTTCTTCCTGAGTCCAACCTGGAGGCGTTGTGAGGCAAAGTCTCTTCTGAGTCTACCTTCCAAACTCTCCCAGCCAATCCCAAACCTTCCTCTTATTCCCTCACCCATCAGAGCCTGATCTTCATGATTAATGACCCTCTTAGTGGTCCGGCCCGGTACACCTTCCTAATTGCCACAGCTGCATTTCAGAACCTTCTTTGTAGTGCCTTGGGAATTTGACCAGCACCTCTGGGATGCCTGCCTGGGGGCCCCGGCCTCCACTTCTCTCCACCCCATGCCCCTGCTGTCTAATCTGTGTTGTAGTATGACTTTTTTCCCTCAATATGCTTATTTGTTCTTTTCTGGAAGATAGCACGATTAATTTTTTAAAGAGAAAAAAATGACAGTCTACCATATACACTTTGGCATCTGAATTCCAAAAGGAACTGTGTATTATGCAGTTTTCTTTTTGTGGAAAAGTTCTGTTGAATAACTTTTTAGCTCTCATATTCCACCCCCAGTTCATGTAAAACATATAGTGAGAGGCTTGAGACTAAGGAGGTGTTTTCTTAACCACCAAAAGGAACATCTTGTATTGGGTGGAAATTAGCCTAAAATCTTCCAATTCTGTGTTTCCCTTTATTTTTTTTTTAAATGAAGGGTGTTTTTTCTTCCACTTAAAAAGTAATACATGCTCCATTCAGGAAATGCACATACACATTTATTCCTAGAAGGAATCACAAGAAACTATTGACAATGGATACCTTTTGGGAGAGAGGAATTTTACTTCTATACTGTTTGCATTTTTAGTTCTTTTGTACCTTCAACTTTTGAAATTGGAATTTTCTGCTGTGCACAGGTATTCCTCTCTTTTTAAAAAGTTAATAAATTATGGCTGGGTACAGTGGTTCACACCTGTAGTCCCAGCACTTTGGGAGGCCAAGGCAGGCAGATCACTTGTGCTCAGGAGTTTAGGACCAGCCTGGGCAACATGGCAAGACCCTCTATCTATAAGAAATACAAATATTAGCCAGGTATGGTGGCACATGCCTATGATCCCAGCTACTCAGGACCATAGGTGGGAGGTGGAAGGATCACTTGAGCCCAGGAGGTCAAATGCACCATTGCACTCTAGCCTGGGTATCAGAGTGAGACCCTGTATCAAAAATAATAATAATAATAAATTAATACCCATTAACTTGGAAAAATTAGAAAATAAAGGAAAATAGAACATGAAAAATACCCATAGTCCCACCATCAAAGAGAATGATTGCTAGACTTTCCCTTCATCTCCTTCTGGTCTTTGTGCATGCTTGCTTTTTTCTTACAAAGTTGCAATCATACTAATATATTCGATATTATGGATTGGAGATACTTACTTAGACTTTTAAAAACCATGCATAAAGGGGATGACAAGCCACAGACTGGGTCTTCAGGTACACAAAATTGTCATTTTCTTCTTTTGAATGATTGAATTTAATTTAGTTCTTGTCACCATATGTCTGACGCTGTCAATCACTTAAACTTGCCAATTCAAGTGAATTAAAACTTCAGTTCTAGAAACTTCAGTTGTCGTGTTCAATAGCACAGTAAGGTAACTATAGTTAAAACAATTTATTGTATATTCCAAAATAGCTAAGAGACACTTTTGAGTGTTCCCGACGTAAAGAAACAATAAATGCTTGAGGCAATGGGCATCTGATTACCCTGATTTGATCATTATACATTGTACTTATGTATCAAAACATCACACGTTCCCCATAAATATGTACAATGATTATGTACCAATTAAAAATAAAAATGGAAGAAGTATGCATTATCAAAACGAAGAATTAGAAAGAAAGAAACAAAAGCTGCTTTTGGCCGGGCACAGTGGCTCACGCCTGTAATCCCAGCACTTTTGGACGCCAAGGCAGGCAGATCGCCTGAGCTCAGGAGTTGACCACCACCCTGGGCAACGTGGTGAAACCCCATCTCTACTAAAATACAAAAAATTATCTGGGCGTGGTGGCGCACACCTGTAGTCCCAGCTACTCGGGAGACTGAGGCACAAGAATAGCTTGAGCCTAGGAGACGGAGGTTGCAGTGAGCCAAGATCGTGCCACTGCACTCCAGCTTGGGCTACGGAGTGAGAATCTGTCTCAAAAACAAACAAAAAAAGAACTTAGCTGCTTTTGAGTTGCCTGCCTTTGTATAGAGACTCCCCCTTCTCCTGGAGTGACCTGGGGCAGGTCCCTGTGCTCTCCTCTGGGTGTGCCTGTCCTGCTACTGTTACTCTGGCCCACGGGTTGTGTCTTTGACATCCCAGCTTTTGTCTTTTCTGCTTCTGTGTGGGAATATTTTGCAGTGCTGTCTGCCCCTCCCACTCTCCCGCTGTATGTCCCTCCCCGCTCCCCATCCACCCCTACACTCACCCCAACCCATCCACAAGGCTGCCCCCAGGGCTCTTTACCAGGCCATGTGTCCCGCCCTCTCTAACCTGGCTCGGGCCGCACAGGAAGCTGCTCAACAAGGTTCCCAGGTCCAGTGGCCTCACCGTTAAAGCCCCAACACCTCTGCCCCAGGCCCCAATAGACTGGGCCACCAGTTCCAATCCACATCTGCTATGGAGGGCCAGTGAGACCCCCTGAGACTGGGCTCTGCCTCAATCCCTCCCACCAGAACCGGGGTCGCTGGTCTTTTGGGGAGTCAGGAGGGCTCACTGTTATGTCACAGAACGTTCATCCTCACTCAGAAGAGCATTGCTCCAAGACCTCCAGGCATCAGCTCTTGAGATTTCGAATCAAAATCTGGGAAGCCAGAAAGCCTTTTTCTCCCAGGACATCACTGCCATAGACCTTTAAAAACCATTTTGAAACACAAAGCCACAGGCTGCTTCTGACCTCACTTTCCTTGGACAGAAGCTTCAGCTTGGAAGGCTTGTTTTTTATGAATAGAGGGAGTTAAGAAATAAATATTGTGATAGGCACTTTTTAAAATGTTATCCTTCTACATTGGTCCTCTAACTTAATCTTTGCATTCCTGGGGAAAATACAAAACAAAACACAACTTGTCTAGCTGACTTCCCTTTCCTCCTTTTCCTTTCAAGAAAGTAAAGGAGTTTTTCTCTGTCCAGAAAATTTATTCTCTGGTGTATTCTCCAAAGTTCTCCAAGGTTGGGTAATCCTAGAAAGAGGTACTGCTCCTCTCCCAGAAGCTTGGAGTCCCTTGTCACTGACCTAACTCCCTAACCCAGTGTGCCCCACTTTTCATGAAATACTGATTGATCGAACCTCCAGTCCTGTGAGAGGAGCAGCTGTCTTTGCTTAAAGGCAACAGGGAAAGTGAGCTGGTTCCTGACCCAACTCTCAACTCTCCCTCTTCCTCCGTGGAGTCGCTGTCCACTCTTTGGGCCTCAGACAACTGCCTCCACGTCAGAGTGATCACGGGCCAAGCATGCAACCTTCCCGGATATGCCACGTTTTCCACGTGCATGTGTATGGGTTTTAAAATGGTAGAGAAGATGAATTTACCTTTACAAAAGAAAAACGGGTACATTTTTCTAAGATATCCATAAGCTACTACTCTCAAAATGTAAAGAACCGGAAGGCTGTTGATTATAGCTAGCTCTTTCCAGAAAATGAGCCTGTAAAATTAACACCACCCTGCACCTGAAGCAAGCAGGTTGCTAATCAATAAATGTCCACTTGCAATTAGAATAACACACAGTTCTCTGTTTGAGCTGAGAGCTAAATTGGTAATTGCTCTTCTGTTATTTCCTATGGTTAAAAAAAAGTGAGGGTGGTATGTAGCCTGGCTTTTTGTTTCAACTTTCATTTTCAACTTGAGAGCAAAGACAATAGCAGAAAGCCAAGTGGGCTGGGCATGCTTCCTTTGGTTTGCATATTTGAATACTTATGTTTGGTGCATGTGATGGGTGGTTTCAAATCACTTGAGATGTGCAGCAGTCACTCCGCTTTTCACCTCGCTGGGTGGGCTGTCAATTCTGGGTGCCCCCGCCATCCTTTGAAAGCTAGTTCTTTGTGGTCCTCATCCTGTATGTGGTCTGTTGAGAGCAACGATGGTCTTGCACCTTCAGGTTTCATGGGATCATCTCCCGGGAGCAGGCAGATGAGCTTCTCGGAGGTGTGGAGGGTGCCTACATCCTTAGAGAAAGCCAGCGGCAACCAGGATGCTACACGCTGGCTCTCAGGTAAGGCGCATTTCATTCCTTGTTTTCATTGTTGTACAAGTGGCTTCACTGATATTTGCCCATTTTTAAGAATTGTAATAGAATATACATAACATGAAATTCACCATTTTCCCCATTTTTATGAAAGGGGATCCGGTTCTGTCACTCAGGCTGGAGTGCAGTGGCACCATCACAGCTCACTGCAGCCTCTGCCTGCCAGGCTCAAGTGCCTTTCACCTTAACCTTCTGAGTAGCTGGGACCACAGGCACACACCGCCACGACTGGCTAGTTTTGTTTGTTTGTTTGTTAGAGAAGGGGTCTCGCCATGTTGCCCAGGCTGGTCTTGAACTCCTGGGCTCAAGCTGTCGGCCTGTCTCAGCCTCCCAAAGTGCTGACATTACAGTCATGAACCACTGCACCTAGTCTGCTTTTACCATTCTTAAGTGTAAAATTCACCGACATTAAGCACATTCTCCATGTTGTGCAAACATCTCCGAATCCATTTCCAGAACTTTCTCATCATCCCAAATAGAAACCCGCTGCCATAAACAATCATGGAGTCATTTGATCCTAGAAATGACTAAGAGTATTGTCAGTATCCTTCTGATTTGTGAAAGTCAGAGGGTAATGCTCCCTACTCCTTGGTATCTTCACTTGTTTCTGAAGCGCCCGTAGTATATCAGAGGCTGCATACGTTTCCTCAGCCACAGATGCTATCAGTGGACGTGGACACTGGGGCTCTGATGATGGACACACAGTAAACTAGGGAACCATCTGGAAAGCTGGTGTTTCTATAGCCGCCTCTGCCTCCACCATCTAGCTGGCCGAGGCTGCAGGGTCTCTGCCTCAGCTCCCAGCAGCCCATGTCGAAGGAAGGGCTCCTTCACCTGGCCTTGCTCATGCAGACCTCACAAGACCTGCATTTGCTTACGGGGTTCTCTCAGGGATTACCCTGTTGACCCCAGGAACTTGTCGTGAGGGCAGTCATGACCCTTCAGGCCAACGAGCCAGTAGAACAGGCTCTACTGAGCCTTTACCACAAAATCACAAGTATTAAACATCACAACACGAGAAAGACAGTGCATTTATGGCACTTTTCAAACCTTGATCAAATATTTTCTGTCATTTGATCCTCACCGCAGCCTTGTACGTTTCAGGGAAGGTATCTAGTTTCAGAACTGAATTATCTGTCAAAAGTTCGTTTGTGAACTTTTCGTAATTGGAAAGCCCTCTCTCCGTAGATGGAATGGTGTCCTTGGAAGCACTTTCCAGGCCCACAATGGTGTGTTTGATGCACCATCTCCATATTATGGCTGTGCAATGACACTTTCCAAGTTGTAGTATGTCAACCACGTATCTTAAATAATGTAGTTATGAGGATGAACTTAAACAGCTATTCTATCACGCCTTCTAGGCACGCAGAATACTTTCCTATCTTCCTGGCACTTCAGCAGCAGAAGCTGGCAGTTCTCGTGGGGAATCAAGCAGGGGCTGTAGATGGAAGGCCGGGGCCCAGAGAGGAGGGACCCTGTAGATTAGATTGTGGGGACACTAGCAGTGGCTCCAGCAGGGAGTTTAGCACACCTTATTGCTTCCCTTCTACTGCACCAACTGGGGTGGAAGGCAAGGGGTGCTCTGCTGCAGGGGCGGTAAAGATTCGATATCAAGGGGCATCAGGACCAGGGGCAGAGCCCCTTACAGAGATAATTGCCAGGTATCTTGGAGAGCTGGTTCCCATTAAGTAAATGCATAAGTAACATAGTTGTAAGACAGGCATTCCCTCCGACTGTTGCAAATGAGAAGGTTGCTGACGATGCCCTTAGTGGTTTCTGGGATCAAACGACTCCATGTGATGACCTGGATTGAAGCCCCATTCCTGCCTCATCCCAGGCATGTAAACCAAGCAGGAACCCCCATCTCCAAGCTTGAGTCACCTCCACGGTAAAACAGGCATAACCGCTGTACCGTCTCAAAGGGTCTCTGTGATCATCGGGGAAGAAAATCACATCAAGGGCTTAGTCCTGTGCCCAGCATACAAGAAGTATTCAAAAAATGTTAGCTGCTGTTACCACTCCACACTGTGCCTATTTCTAACGTGGTTGTAATCCCTCCTTGTCTCGTGGACAGGTTCGGAAACCAGACCTTAAACTACAGGCTCTTCCATGACGGGAAACACTTCGTGGGCGAGAAGAGATTTGAGTCAATTCACGATTTGGTGACAGATGGCTTGATAACACTGTACATAGAAACAAAAGCTGCCGAATACATTTCAAAAATGACAACTAACCCCATCTATGAACACATTGGATATGCCACCCTACTCAGAGAAAAAGTATCCAGAAGACTGAGCAGGTCTAAAAACGAACCAAGAAAAACCAACGTCACACACGAAGAACACACAGCGGTGGAAAAGGTGAGCTGCATGTGAGCAAACAGCCTCTCTTGGTTTAGTCCGTGCTGAATCAACAGGCAGGTTTACCAGCGATGTGATTTGCTGCAATGTTGGAGGAGACCCACTCCTACCCAAAGAACTCTAGAATTTTAGTGCCAGAGGGACCTTAGAAATCTTCTAGCTCAGCCTCCTTGTTTTACAGATGAAGCCCAGAAATGTTCGATGATTTGCTCAAATGTATGCAGTCAGAGCCAGGGCTTCTACCAACAGTCATTTGTGGGTTTATTTGGAGTTTGAAAGAAAAAAAACCCCTCATCAGTGTGTTATGATGAAACATATTTTCAGTTGCCATTTGAAGTGATACAGACTCCGTCTTTAGTTGCACCCAGCCGGCCAGATACGTGGTATTTATATTTGCTTCTCTTAGGACTGGGTGACTGCCCATGATTTACGGCTAGGTCCTCTGAAGCTGGTCTTACCTAGATAACCGGTTTCATTGATGGATATGGGAGCATTTCACTGACAGATATGGGAACGTGGCTATCTCTGGGAAGCTTAGAAAGACAAGCTGTCCTTTGCCCCAAAGTTATTATGTCTCACCGAGGATTAAAATCTCCTAAGTAGGCAAGTATTTGCAGGCAGGGGGGATCTGATTTTCCTATCCAGTAAGTAGCTGTTTGTTTGAAAGCCACCACCAGAGTTTGCTAGCAGATTTTTGGGATGTGCCCCTTGAGGGACCATCTGCTTTGCCTGGTCCTATCTGTTTCCCACTGAAAGGAAGTGACAGCCAGCCATGCCACTCAGCCCCTGTGGAGTCTGTGCTGAACCCGGCTTCTTAGGCACGCTAGTGCTGGAACAGATAGAAATAAGCAGATAGGAAGTGCAGTCCCATCACACTGCTCCTTCCAGAGGTTGCTAATCCTGGTTAAACCAACGGGCTTCCTGTCGGCCAGTGTCAGTGGGAAGCAAAGGAGACTCGAGCTGACGGATTTCGCACTGGCATTGGCAGAGGGGCTTCATCAGAAAGCCCTGAGATGGGAGGAGGGTGGGTAGCACTGTGGTCCCACTGACAGAGACAGGGATGACCTCAATTGATTTGCTGATTGAGCTTCAGATCCTAGGAGAACCTTCCACAGAACCACACCAGTACAGCAGCTGGGCCTGTGAAAACATAATTTGCCATTTTCTTGTCATAAATCCAGTGTCTCCAAAGCACCTGTTTATTCTTTTCTAAATAATTGATTTGGGAAATTGTGGGGTTTCTGATTGTTTACATTTTAACAAAAGAGGGATAGGACTGGAGTCCCAACTTTCAGAGTTTGTTCCGGTCCAGACAAAAGCCATTCCTTTGTCTGTTTGCAAAATCTGTTCCAAAGTAATTTAGAATAGAAAATATGAAATCTGACCTTGCCGGCCATGACAAATCAGAAGATGAATTGTAAAATAAATCTCTGAAGCAGTGTTTATATTTCTGAATCAGAGAGCAGAGCCACCAAAAGGGCAATCTGTTACCAACAGCAGGCTGCACACTAGAACATCTCAAGGAAAAGGGGTGAGCAGGAGGAGTGTCTTTTCTGTGGAGGGCTGAGTTGAGATCCTCAGTATTGAAAATGATATTACTAGATCCTTGACCTCCCCCGAGAGGGAAGTTTGGTCAACAGAACTGATATTTCTGGACAATATTCCTATCAGGAAACTTGTACATCAAAATATGCCAACTTCTGCAGATATTTTTGTATTTCTTTGTCAAAAATAAATTGTGGAGGAAGTTAATAATCCAATTAATAATCACTTTGAATGAGCCACTGAATACACATTGGCCTTTTGGGGAAAAGGTAAATCAAGAAAATATTGCAAGGAGACACCCAAACTCTGTGAGCAGTTTGACGGACAGCTGTCAGTGGTGTGGCTTTTCTTGGACAGTAATGATGTGATGTTTGGTCGTCCCAAGGGGCACTGTGGACACTGGACCTGGTCACTTGCTGGGGGCTACTCATTTTGTTAGTAGGTTTGTTAAGTTACTTGGTAGGAATCCATCCGTTTCTCTCTGACCTGTATTGACAAGTGGAAGTATTAAAAGTCTCAGCCTTGCCAGAGATTCTGTTTCCCTTAAGGGCAGGTCAGTGGACCGTTGCCATGGAGTCAGTGACTAGAAAAGAGGGACCGGAAACTCTAATGGCTTCACTGAGAAGAGTGGGGATGTTGGAGGTGGTTACTGTTTACTTTGGTAAGGGCGCATCTTAAAGGTTTTAATGAGTGAAATGAGCAGGTTCCCTAATACTTCTCAACTCCAGACACACCAGCATTTTAGTTGCTGGAGTACTTAAATTTCGTTTTCCTGTTTGTTTTATTGATCATTTCCAAGTGAATCAAGAGAGACGGTGTTACCTGCATATCCAAGAATACTAACACAGTATTAATGGGCGAAAAGAGATTACCTGCCCCATCAGATCTGGGTGGTTTCCAGATTTCTCCCCAGTCATGATTGTTTGCAGTAAACTTGATTTTAATAACTGTAGATGAGATGGGAGGTGGGGAGGAAGCTAAAAAAAAAAGTTGTGATGGGTAGCCAGCAGTGATCTGTCTCCCCACTGATTCTTTATTTAGTTGGGTTTAAAAACATTATGCTCTATATGGGCCACCATTCGGTGCATTTAATTAAAATGGTCATGTCCAGTGTCATTTCTTATATGAAATGCATTTCAGGACTTATTCCAGAGATAGATTATCTACTGACCTTCACCCACGGCACTGTAGCAACAAATGAATAACACGAGTTTCACATTTTGTGTTAAACACATATGTGAATAATTTCCCATTTTATCCTCAGAACCACGTTGCCAGGTCCGTAGGGCAGGAATCACCATCCCCATTTTATTGAAAGGCTCACCATGGCAGGGTAAGGAATGAGACCCTGGCTTCCTGATTCGACGTTCAGAGCTTCTTAAATCGGCCGAGCAGTTGTGCCTCATTCTGTGCCCCCTGCCCTTAGTGCTTTGAGTGAACACGCTTGGTTTTGGCCGTCCTGAGGCAAGTGAGGCTGAAAGTCACTCAGTATTTACATGATCTATTTTCAGAAACATGTATTTTCAGTATCTACATGATCTGTTTCTGAAAGCTGCTATGACTAGCTGTAATAACTAGCATTTTCTTATAAAGTATACCCTATGAATCCAATACATATGACAACAATGTTTTTGACAGCACATTTTTATTAAATAAATATGGTTTGTCATATTAAATTGCATCTGCGTTTTAGTGGGGGAAAAAATTATCCATGCCCTTAACATAATAAAAGCACATTTAAGAATATATTATACCAGTTTATTCATTTCACTATTCATTGTAGCAGCAAAAATTAGAAAATGACCTTAATGTCCATCAATTTAAGACTGCTTAAATGAATTATGGTGCGCCCATGTTGAGGACTATCACACAACCCCAGGAAAAGAATGAGAACCCTCATATGGGCTGATAGGTTACGCTCACCTGGAATCGTTATATGGAAGTGTCTGGCAGTGTGGTGTATAGAGTATGGTATTATTTGAGTAAACCAGTAGAAAAAAAATTTTTATTTTAAAATTTGAATTTTTATTTATTTTTTAAAGACAGGATCTCGCTTTATTGCCCAGGCTGGTCTCAAACTTGTGGACTCAAGCAATCCTCCCATCTCAGCCTCCCAAGTAGCTGGGATTACAGGCATGAGCCACTGCATCCAGCCAAAAAACAAGCTTTTGCGTGTATTTGTTTCAAGCAAAGTCATAAAATATCCCTTGAAGGATGCAAGAACCAGTATCACTGTGAAGAGGGGAGGTGGGTATCTGAGGGGTACAGTGTGGGAAGGAGAATGTTCCCCGCTACTCTTTCATGCTCTTGGAATTTTGAACCGTGATCAATGCAGTGCCCTATTTAAAAATTTAAATAAGAGAAAATAATGCGCTGTGTCTTAAATTCACATACATTAAAGCAAACCCTCAATAAACAAACATTCTCTGCATGAAGTGCTTAGTGTGCGCACCCACACACACACACACACACACACACACACAC